>JAJONR010003899.1:0-93076 GCA_029582245.1 Solanum etuberosum | reverse complement strand
TCATGTGAAATACAAATATTATAGCAACATATGCACCATCTAATAAACTGAACTTGTTGATATTTTGTCATATTTTTTTCTCAAATTGTCAGTTTATAACATAACGAAAATTATTATTTTGATAATATTATCTTTTAAAATCAACACTAGTACAAACTTGAAAACTTAAAATTACACTAAAATGATGTGATATTATTCACGAATAACATTAAAAATTTCTAATATCAAAATTGTATCATATAATAACACTAACATAGTACCATATAATATACCTATAATTATTAAATTCTACCTCATATAATATACCAATCTAGTTGATATTTTGTGTCATTCTATTTTTTTAAAAATGAAACTTATACTACAAGGGAAACCAACATTAATAATAGGACTAATTATATCATATGATTAAATATAATTCTAATTTTTTCTTAATACAACGAATAAAATTCAAAATCGCTAATATCATCAATTAGATTCTGAAGAAAAAAAAACGTGTAATAAACAAAAAATTAACTCAACAATATTAATCCTAATATGGTTATTTGGTGTAAGTTTTCCTGGTCATCTATAGGCTATAACATATTTTCTAAAATATACTTTAGATCTCTTGAATTTTTTTTCTTTTCATTGGTATTTGTGTCATATATCACTCCTTCAATCTTGAAATCCACATACCTTCCTGCAATACATTTCAACAAAAAAAATTAAAGAACCTACTAAACACCAGTTATGACAATTAAATTTAAAACACACAATCATATTTTTTATATCACTAAACAAAAGTTATATACAAAATGATGTATAATATGGTTAAAAATTGGTGTCCACTTCATTATTCTAATAATGAAATTCGAACACCAATTTATAACCAACTATATGTACAACATTAATTTATGAAGATTGATAAAGTTAAACTTGATTATATGTAACATCATAATTTAATCAAAAAATATATCAACTATGACATAGAAGTATACGAAATAAATATAGAATGTTGGTGTTGATTTAAAACCTAATATACAATATTGATTACACTATTATTTACAACAAATAAACTATCAATTTGACCAAATAATCTACCAAAACACTATCTATAACAGATCGTCAAAATCAACTTTATGGTGTTTGAAAGTGACCTAAAAATAACAATTACTTTAATATATGTACCAAAAAATACATCTATTACACCATCAAAATTTACCAAATAAATAAAGAATGTTGGTATTCATTAAAAACTTATTACAAAAATCTAATTACACCTAGTCACTTACCAAAAATTATTCAAATATGCTCTTAATACAAGACTTAAAACATACCTTCACTTTCACCAAATAATCTATCAATATACAATACACATAACATTCACGAGTTGGCAGACTAATAACAAATTAATATAAACTATCAATTACTTCAATACATGTACCACAAAATATATCAACTACACCAACAAATTATATTAAAAAATTTAATGATTGTTGGTGTTAATTTAAAACCTAATATACAATATTAATTATACTATATAATTCACAATAACTACACTTTCAATTTCACTAAATTATCTCACCTGTTACTATTAATAATAGATCTCGTAATCAACTTTAACAACCCTCACAAGTACACCATAATAGATGCCACAAACAATCTACCCAATTTTAATTCAGAATCATATATTCCTAAGATCGTCGGATTTCGAATTAAATTTCAAGAAATAAACACCAATTTCAGAAACAAAAAAACATATACCAACCAAATAGTTTATAAGATCATCACAGAAATTAAAAAAACAAATATAGTTAAACTTACCTGATGCTTCCCATCGTCCGTTGTGTTGAAGTAGAACTGAAACACTGTTGGTATCCATTATTGATTAAACTTACAGAATATGAAGATACAAAGATTTATTTTGATTAAAATCTTTTTTAGATGAGAGAGAACATATTACTAAATTTGAGTAAATCGTGGGTCCCTATTATTACGTTTTTTTTTTACGTTTTTTATATATATATATATAATTCATTTGCTTTATTTGAAAAATAAACTATTGTTATATAGATGAAAAATAAACTATTGTTATATAGTGGTTGTTAAGGCTATATATTTGTATATTTTAGTTTTTTGCCCATATATAAAAAGCAATATTTGTCTAATGTTGGGCTGGCCATTAAAGTAGGGTTAAAACTTGGATCATAATTGGGCTAATACTTTAGAAGAGTTTGATTAGTGCGACATTTCCTGGCCCAATTAGCACGGGAAACTAAGCAAATACCCCGTAAAAGAAAAATAATTACAAACATATACCCATTTACATTCATACCCCACTAAATAATTACACAATATACCCCCAACTAATTTCACTTAAGTGATATTAAATCAGTATAATATATTGTATTGATATCATTAAGACTTGATAATTTCGCTTACTTGATACTAAATCAATATACTCTCATAGTATCATTGACTAATGAGTAATTTCTGAACAAAAAACCTTAATGATACCATAAAAATATATATATACAATTATAGTATCATTGAGTAATGAGTAATTTCTGAACAAGAAATCTCAATAATATACATATGCTTTTATATTTCTTCCGTATTTTAAATAAGATTATTTTTGTTTGTATTTTGTTTTCATATTACAGCGTGACTATTTTCCTTACTTTTCAAATGGTGTTTGCAAACTAAAACAGGCATAAGAATTGGCAATCTCATATAATCTTTACAACTCCACATGATGGATAAAAAAAAGAAAAAAATATTGTAGCTAACCAACTCTGTGGCGTAGGCAAAAAATTTATTAAAGAATTCAACATTTACTACGTATATGAAAAAAAAAATTAGTGTGGTTTTCCTTCGTCGACCCTCTACCTTCACCGATGACTAAGTCATGTATGATTTTACCGTACGATGTTATTGTCAAGTAGTAATTACTTTTGTGCGCAATATGTACGTAGCCAGCAAGTGAACATTTAGTTGAGCATGAAATTAAGGTTCGGATTTAGTCGGAGCTCCAATGTGAGTTTCGAACACCAGGTGGGAAACAAAAATAAATAAATTGTAGGGAATAGTCGAATGAGTAAAGAATACTTCTATCCATCATCAATATCAATAGAATGTAATTTAGGCCAAAACAACGATCAGCTATGTATTTATTATATAAATAAAAGGACGATTTGTACCTAGAATAGAGTGGAGATGGACTACATATTTGCTGTCGAACTTGTAAAAAATGAGGACGTAGAAACATTATTTTCTTATGGCTGTTATTGAAGATTGTCGATATTTACTAAAAAATTAAATTACATATAAAATTATCATTTGGAAGAAAAATAAGAGAATTCGTAAGATATTTAGTTGCACGATTTGCCCTTTTAAGGGACTTGTCTGTAATTGTTGTCCCTCAAATGAGTTGATCTTTAATTTTTGCCATTAGAATTTAAGTCTAGCGGGGCATACATTTTTAAAGGTTATAAACATAATTTGTGGGTTATTATGATGCATATGACCGTTTTACCCCTCGTAAGAGCATATGTAACTAATATTGTCTTGACTCTTGACTATGACTTCCGTGGGAAGCGGGAGTAAACGGCAAACGTAAGTTATGGTTTATAACTTTTAAACGTGTGGAAAATGTAGCTCTTCAAGACTTGGTTGATGACTTACTATTAATTTATTTATTATTACTATAAAGAAATTTCTTCATGTTGAAAAGTCTCACGCATAAAATGGCCTCTTCTAGAAGCAGTAATTCACACTCTTGTCCACGAGCATGGATTTTGTCAGGGTTACGTGGTTTAAATACGAGTTATATTGAGATTAATTATGATTGGATAAGTTATGTTGAAATTATTTTTTATTGAGTGTTTCATTGGTTGTATTCAAAATAATATGTCTTGCATAAATTTTAAGAACAAGTTGCTTGTTTACAAAAAAAACCCTTCACTTTTTTTTTTTTTTGCAAGCTTTAGTTATTCAATCTTAAAAATGAAACGTTTATCTTATTTAACTCAAATATTTTTGTGTGTGCATTCACATGTTGGTATCATATGTATTTAAAAATAAAACTTTCTTTTTTTTTGTTTAAAATTAGAACTTCCATCGTAAGTTTATAATTAAAGTAAAAAAGGATTTATGAGAAATTAATTATATAAATAGACATAAGAATTTGTCAAATAAATTCATCAATAATAATTATATTTATATAGATTATTATTTTTGATAGAAAAATGTGAAGAATTAGGTAAAAATAAGGAGTAGTGAAGCTTGTGAATGTCATTATATTTTGTATTAAAAATAATGTAAATATAAATAAATGTGAAAAGTGATGTATAAAAAGAGTTTAACGAGATATTTTTGTCATTTTACCTCCTTTATTTCGGGATAAGTTGTCCCGAGATTACTATACTACCCAAGGGGAAGAATAACTTATCCTGATACTAATTATTAATTGCGGGATAAGTTATTCCGAACTTGTCAACCAAACAACAAATTAAGTGACACTATAATTTAATCCCACGACTATTTGGTGTTATCCTTCACACCAAACGACTCATTATGGTCACAAATTATTGACTACACTTGATTACAAAAGATAAATTTGTGTCCTATTTAACCATATCAACGTGTTGGACTCACACACTTTTCAATAAATTTTCCTATTTTATTATGCCAATTCTTCTAAGAGAAAAACTAAAATTAAATTTTTTGATTTGTGTGTCATCCTTACGCAGGGGTCATGATAATCTTCTCCAATTTTATCAAATATCCCCCAAGGGACAAGTAAAGTTAGATTTGATTTACTCGCAGTTCATGACGACAATTTTGTATTGCGATTTTTCTTCAGTGTATCGGCCATTTATGAAGACACACGTCAATGACCTAAAAAAGAAGCAAACTTGATAACTACATTTCTGTGGAAAATAGTACGAACTAATCGAAGTATCATTTAACATTGTTAGTGGAAAAGTCTTAATCTAATCACTATAAGTACCCACACACATAACTAAACACTCTCAACTCAAACAACATACGTAAAAAAACAGAGGGAAAATGAAGTTCAATGTATCACCAGTTGCACTGTCTTGTCTCTTTTTCTTGTTCCTAACAGGTACTTTAGCACAAAATGCCGGTTCAATTGTAACGAGGGAATTGTTCGAACAAATGCTGAGTTTTAGGAACAATGATGCATGTCCTGGAAAGGGATTCTACACTTATGATGCATTCATAGCTGCATCCAATTCGTTTCCAGGTTTTGGTACTACTGGTGATGATACTGCACGTAAGAAGGAAATTGCTGCCTTTTTCGGTCAAACATCTCACGAAACTAATGGTAATTTGGGTCATCGTTGTAATTTAATAATGTACATTTTAGGTGACCTGCTTATGTAACAATTGAATTCTATAATTCGCTCTTTTGCAGGTGGTGGTGCAGGAACATTTACTGGAGGATATTGCTTTGTTAGGCAAATAGATCAATCAGAAAGATACTATGGAAGAGGACCTATCCAATTGACACAGTAAGACAATTGTGAATAGAATATCAACAGTTAAAATGTCACCATGACTAATTTACATTATTTTTGTGCAGCCAATCTAACTACGAACGAGCTGGACAAGGTATTGGTGTTGGACAAGACCTAGTGAACAACCCTGATTTAGTAGCCACAGATCCTATAATATCATTCAAAACAGCAATATGGTTTTGGATGACAGCACAGGATAATAAGCCATCATGTCACGATGTTATCATTGGGCGATGGACGCCATCCCCTGCAGATACGGCAGCTAATAGAGTGCCAGGGTACGGTGTCATTACCAACATCATTAACGGTGGACTTGAATGTGGGATGGGTCAGAATGTTGCTGTGGAAAGGCGAATTGGATTTTACAGGAGGTATTGTGGTATGTTGAATGTTCCCACTGGTGAAAACTTGGACTGTAACAATCAAAGGAACTTCGCCCAGGGCTAGCTAAGCGTCGTTACATATATATATAGAATGCAAATCATGTTATGTATTACTATTACTCATGGAGATTTGTTCAGTCTATAAGTTATATTTGGATGTAATGAATAAGGGGATTCTGTATGCCCATTTAGAATACGGAGATATATTTGTCTTCTTAAAAATTAAAGGACCACATATCCTACATAATATGTAGTGCTTGAGTGAGGCTGCTGCACTTAAGAAAACTGGAAGTTTATTTTCAGAAATAAAAGTTACATAATTTATGTTGTATCATTTTGAACCGAGTAACTATTAAGCTCAAGATCCTTAAAGAATGAGGTTCTGAAGGATGAGAAAGAGTAGGAAGAGAGAAAGGAGAAAATATGTCATTGAACTAAAGAGTATAGAGACAAGATTTGGTAGTCGCATTGCAGATATTTATAGTTAACTAATTTAACTACCTAATTACATGGGCCACAATTTACATTCGGCCTTACTTCATTCTATCCAACACATTTAGTGGGCGTTTGATCATGTATTATTGTGAATTTTTTTTTTTCGAAAATAATTTTTTTTTAAGGTGAAATATTATTTTGAAAATTGAAGTTGTTCTTTTTTAGTTTTGATGAGTAATTTGGAGTGAAAAAAAATGAAAGCACTTTTATTTTATTTTCAAATTAAGATGAATTTTGAAATTTGACGACGACTAAATATGTTTTCCCGAATTCAACTCCAGTCATGATCAAACCTCATGGATTCCAACTTTGAATCTTATTTTTAACGTCGATCAATTCTGTCACGTTATAAGAATTGTTCAGGATCAAACCAAGTGATGTTAGATCAAGGAAAAAATTAGCAACTGCGACATATCCTGTTTAAAATAATTGGACACCCATACCGGATAGGTAACAACCAATATTTTATAATACATATAAAAAAAAGAGAATAAATTATGCAAGGACTTCTGTGATCAAGAAGCTATAAATTAGACTCTATAAAAGTTAAATAAGACAAAACAAAGTACGAAAACATGGAGGCCTACGAAGGAGAGGGGAAATGGTTAAGACTTAATCTTGGAGGAAAGATCAAATCATTCGACTAATCAGGGGAAAAACTGGATCGATTTTTGATTTTTTTTGGGTATTCACAGACTAAATTTGTATTCGCATATTGCAAGGTTCAGGAAAGCTCCCAACATGATTTTTAGACCTTTGATTAAAGATACATGAATTTCAATTATTTCACCACAATCCATGTTGATGAAAAATTAAATTTGTCAATTCACGACTATCATTACTATTACTGTTAGATTAAAAGTACATAGACATTTCAAACATGCCAAACTTGTAATTTTACTTTTGAAAACTATAAGAGGACTCGTAAAAGCCTAACTAAGATTATTAACGTCTTGACTTCTATAGCAAAACCACACATAAAATTAGTCACGAAAACATGACTCACCCAAGTTTGGTCGAGTTAATAACTTTTTCATTAATATCTCCGCCTGGTTTGGTCTGCATAATTTAGTCCATCAAAAAATTGGAATAATATGTAGTTCAAATTGATCCAATTCGAAATCTTATCAAAATATTTAAAAACTTTTTGTTTGTTTGTTTAAGATGTAAATATATTCGTAATAAGAAAAAAATTATAAAAAAAAAAAATAGTAAAAATTATAAAGAGCTTGTTTGATTGGACTATGACTCATTGTTTAAACTATTTTGTCCTATTCATGCAACTCAAATTATTGATAAAATTCAGCTCGACTCGTTTATTTGAAACCACTATCGGTAATGATTTTCACTTGAATGTGCGGCGAAAATATAGCTCTCAAGACTTGACTTATACCGATGAGGGGAAAAAAACTTGACGTATACTACAAATTACTTCAATTGGAAAAGTCTTGTGCCGACTTCATTACGTAGCCAACTTTGATATTCCAGAACTCGACAATTTGTAACAAATAGGGATTACGTACAGTGGCAAATTAATGAGTAAACTTTGGTTTACAAGATAAACTCACTTTAATTTCAACATTGTAATTTCGATATGTATTTTTTCGAATTAATATCTTAAAAGATCATTAAACGAGAATTTATCTTGTAAATTATAAATTCTGATAGTTCAATTAACTCATATTTTTCCGTATCTACCTCTTCTAGCTTGCGAAAATTGTGTATCTATGTTTGTTTCGGCCATTTATGATGACACACGTACATGACCGAAACAAAGAAGCAAACTTGACAATTACAACCAACTTTGTTGAAATCAGTGGAAAAGTGTATGCTCACCTTAAATTTGATCTCTATAAATACCCACCTACATAACTAATTCAGTAAACACTAGCTCATAAAGCATAAGAAAGAACTGAGAGAAACAAAAAAAATGGAGTTTTTGGGATCACAAATGGTATTATGTTGTGTCTTTTTGTTGTTCCTAACAGGAAGCTTGGCACAAGATGTTGGTACAATTGTGACAAGTGACTTGTTCAACGATATGCTGAAGAATCGAAACGATGATAGATGCCCTGCCAAGGGATTCTACACTTATGATGCATTCATAGCTGCAGCCAATTCGTTTCCAGGTTTTGGTACTACTGGTGATGATACTGCACGTAAGAAGGAAATTGCTGCCTTTTTCGGTCAAACTTCTCACGAAACTACTGGTAATTTGGCTCTTCCACCTAACTACTGTTATTTGTTCAACATATAAGTAGACAAAATTAGATTGACCGTTAATTGTAATCAGAGGTTCTAGATGCCATACTCTTTGAACTTTCAATATTAACATAGATCTGTAACACAAGTGTCGAGTTATGAAGCGTTTTTAAGAAATGGATTTACGTTTAGAATAAGTGAAGTATTTGGGTCTAATTTTGCAGGTGGTAGCCTAAGTGCAGATGGTCCATTTGCCGGAGGATATTGTTTTCTTAGGGAAGGCAACCAAATGGGAAGTGGATTTTATGGCAGAGGACCTATCCAATTGACAGGGTACGTAAAACAGAGGAAAATAGTTCATTCATAACTACGAAATCTTAGATGGAACAATTTGTAACTAATTTATTGATGATAAAATTAATTTTGCAGGCAATCTAACTATGACTTAGCTGGGCAAGCAATTGGACAAGACTTGGTTAACAACCCTGACTTAGTAGCTACAGATGCAACTGTATCATTCAAAACAGCAATATGGTTCTGGATGACCGCACAAGGCAATAAGCCATCATGCCACGACGTTATCACAGGGCAATGGACGCCATCAGCAGCCGATACATCAGCAAATCGACAACCAGGCTATGGTGTCATTACAAATATAATTAACGGTGGAATTGAATGTGGCAAAGGACAGAATCCGCCAGTGGAAGATCGGATTGGATATTATAGAAGGTATTGTACCATATTGAATGTTGCTCCTGGGGACAACCTTGATTGCTACACCCAGAGGAACTTTGCTGAGGCCTAGGCTTATGTTTTAGTCATGGTGATGACAGTATATTAAGTTATGTCTGAAAAAAAGGGATTCTGGAATGCCCATTTAGAGATATGTAGTTTCTTATTTTGTCTTCAGAAATAAGAGTTTCTTTTTTATATACTTCTTGCATTTCTCTGCTCAAAAAGCTAAACTTTAAAATCCAAAAAAAATATGAAGGCCATAACTACTATATGTGAATGACACAAGCTTGTTATTTACAATAAAAATATTTGAATGTATTTACAATAATACTTCTTTTATCCCTATTTACTTGTCCATTTTTTTATTTGACACAAACTAATAATTGACATAGTAAGTTTACCATTTTACCCCTAATAATTGATTGAATTTCAAAATCAATTTACTCATCAAAGAGGTTTTACTTTTTTTTTAAAAAAACATTAACTCTCTAAATAAATTGAGGATATAATATATTATCTTTTCTTGATTTGTCAAAAATAACAAATAAAAGTTAAAATTAGACAAGTAAAAAAAGAACCGAAGAAGTAATAATTAAAAAAAAAAAATAGATCTCAAAGTTACACGGTCATTACTATGGCGGATAAATAATTCGGCACGTGTTAAATTGATCAATTTACAAGTTGGATAAAAAATAAATTGAACAAAAGAGTGTGTAGCATTTTTACTAGCTTTTTTTCTTTTTTTTTTATCCTCTTGTCTTTAAAAGACTTTTTGTTTTTGTTTTTGTTTTGAAGTACTGATAACTTGTAGCCGTTATAATTTTTTGCCACAGCTTTTGCTTTTCGGTGAGCACAAAATGTAAATTAAGCAATTTGTCGATCAATTTTCGTCTGAGGGAAATAATTTTACATGAGTGTATTTAGAGGGTTAAAGTGTTTATTCTTTCAAACTTTTAGTGGTAGTTGCACAAAAGGCAGTGAACTTTTGAGTAAAGAATAAATAGAATAATTTCCCAGATTGAAGATACCAGTATGGTTGGTTGGCATTCTGACGAGTTGTTGATTGGCCATTAATAAGACACACATACATCCACATCGACAGCTAATTTCTCTTTTTAAATATTCCAAAGCCTTTGTCACCTTTCAATCTTCCACATGTGCTTCATATTTATTACTCAGCTTCTAGTAGTAATAATTCAATAGTGTTAGTAAGGTTGAAATTCGAGGAAAAAAAAAAAGGATTCCATAAAGATGTACTAGTGTATTATTTTATTATTTGTAATCCTAATAAGTATGAGCATGTTCAACTAGATCGATAGAAAGATATTAAAGTTGAACATCAAGACAAAAGGTTAGTAGGTAGTTAAACATCGTTTTCGTTATCAGTATATTATTATAATTATAATTGTTCTTTTTTATTGGTTTATTGTATTTTCTCCCTATACTCTGACATATTAATATGTTGTTGCTGTTATTTGTAAGTAGAACATGATGGCATATTTCAAAAAATTGAAAACAGAAAAAATGAATGGGAGACCATTACTATTCTGGAGTAGTTGGAATAACAAGTTAATGGGTATTCAGCTAACCATTCAGTTGCTGGTAGCACTAATCACTTCGGTTTTAGTTATCACAACTTTGTCCCTGTCAAGAGCCATCAGGCCCAAGGAAATTGGGGAAAAGATCCAGTTCAACTCATTATCCAGATGCAATTTCTTTTCTGGTAAATGGGTATTCGATAACCAATCTCGCCCTCTTTATAATGGGTCCAATTGTTCCTTCATTTCGTTTTTGGATGATGGAATGGCTTGTCAGAATTACGGGAGAAAAGACCTTGATTATCTCTATTGGAAATGGCAACCCAATGACTGTGACCTTCCAAGGTATAGTGGAATTTTTCTTCCCGTTTTTTCTCATTTGGGTTTTGGGTATTTATGATTTTGGATAAGATTTAATGCCACAGCGATGCTGGAGAAGTTGAGGAACAAGAGGCTTGTTTATGTGGGTGATTCACTCAATAGGAATCAATGGGTTTCACTTGTGTGCATGCTAGAGTCATCAATCCATACTCATCTCAAACATGTTCACTTCAATGGTTCTTTGGTCACATTAAAAGCTATTGTGAGTTTCAACCATCATTATGTGTTTGCTCTTTGGTTATTGAAGTTGTGGACTTAGATCTTGTTTCCAACGTTATATTGGTGAAGGAATACAATGCTACTATTGATTTCTACTGGGCACCATTGTTGGTGGAATCTAATTGCGACGATGCCTGGCATCATCGTGTGAAGGATCGTGTATTGAGAGTTGATTCAATAGAGAAACATGCTAGATTTTGGGAAGATGCTGATGTGCTTGTATTTAATTCCTATTTATGGTGGCGACTGGATTTGACTGTTCTGTGAGTAAACATATACCTTGCTGCAACATTAAATCTCAATCATAAGAAGTTGTACTAAATTTCAAGATTTTGGGAATAAAATGTCCATTGAATATGACAGTGATTTGTGCAATTTCAGGTGGGGTTCGTTTGAAAGTGCAGATGCAAAGTATGAACAATTAGGGATGGTGCGTACATACGAATTGGGTCTACAGACATGGGCAGATTGGTTGGACACTCATGTCAACCGCACCAAAACAAGAGTATTCTTTGTTAGCATGTCGCCCACGCACAGCAGGTATATAATTCACCACTTTCTCTTTGTGAAAAGTTTTTCTAATTGCATGAGAAGCGGATTCAGATTTGAAGTTTATGAGTTGCTTATAATGATTTCAAGTTAATAATATAACAATAATTAGGTCAGCATCATCAAATATTTAGTAGTAATTTCTTAATATGTATACAAGAACTAGATAAAAGCTATTGAGATCACCGTAATTGACTCTCTACATTCATTCGTCCCTACATAACAACACCAGTTACTACTACTCCTCAAACACAATTAGTAGGGTCGGTTGTATGAAACCTCAATAACATATGCTTCCCTTGGGTCCATAATGTTTCAATGCTCCAGTACTTTAGAATTATCTAAACATTAGGGGTTCTCTCGTATCAAAAAATCAAGTATGTAAAGCAAAGAACCATTGTTTGATATAATGGCAGGGGAGAAGAGTGGGGGAAGGCAGAGGGTGAGAATTGCTACAATGAAACAGAGCCAATTTCTAATGCAGAGTACTGGGGATCGGAATCATCTCCGGGAATGATGAGATTGGTGGAAGCAGCCATCAAGAAACTGAATGAAAAGAGTGGTGTCAAAGCAGATTTGCTCAACATTACCCAACTTTCTGAATATAGAAAAGAAGCACATCCATCCATTTACAGAAAGCATTGGGATCCTCTAACCAAAGAACAATTGGAAAATCCTAGTAGTTATGCAGATTGTACACATTGGTGTCTTCCTGGAGTTCCTGATGTTTGGAATCATTTTTTGTATGTATACCTTCTTTACTTGTGACCTATGTGTAATGAGACTTGGTTCTTACAGAAATTGTAAGAATGAAATTGGATTCATTTGTTCTTGAAAAGTAGCATGTAAAATCATGATCATCAACTTTGGACCGTGTAATGACTCCTTTGATTCATCTAGTTAGTTAGGTTGATATGTAGTTCACATTGAAACTTTGTTTTATACTTAAGATATATTATATAGTCTTAAACAATTAAATATTAGGCACTCGAATAAATTATAAGAAAATTAATTAATTAATTATTATCAGGCACGGTCATCAATTCATCCAATTACCTAAGAAAATCATACAACTATTATTATTGCTCTAAATATTTCAATGCATAAGTAAGACCTTTTGATAAATTCAAAGAGCCTTTCTAAATTAATTAGCAGCCGTACGTGACTGATGAATAGTATATTAGGGTTTTGGCAAACGTAGAGATCTGAAATGAAAATCATTAAAAGGAAGAAAGAGGGAATGGAGAAGAAAATTACAAGTGGGTAAGTAATCATCAATTGAGATCGATGAATAAAACCTTATTAATAGGAACAAGAACGCTAATTGTTCTACTTAATACATCACTACACATAGGTGTCATTAGGTAGTATCTAGGGTAATTAGTAGCTTGACTACATTTAGGACTCTAATTAACTAGATATTGATCCTAAATAACTTTAATAAGTATATAAAGTTTTGCCCTTAACTGCTTCTTCTACAACTTGATGATTGCCACGTCACTCGTCATTAACAATTTACACAAATATCTAAATTGAGAGCTACTTTCGCTTTCAGTAAAGTTCAAAAGCATATTGTGATTGATGTGAACTTTTAAATTTAAGTATTAAAATAATAGTCCTAGTTTATCGTAATTTAATAAAAAATAATAATCTTACTAAGATCTAAAAATAAAATACCATAGTTTAGAAGAATCTTACTAACTTAATTGATTGATTACGGAAACTCATGAACAAATTGAATTTACTAGTACCGATTATCAAACACGCTGTGAAGTAAATAAATAAAAAGTAGGGCATTTGTTATTGCTGCAGATAGAAAAAGCACCTGGTTCCAATTAAGTGCCAAATTTGGGTCAATATAATCAGGCTTTAATGGCTGCTTGTTTGACGAGCTCGCCATTTTCATCTCCGCCAATCATGACTAATTCCCACCATTTTTAAAGAGGAACGAACCGCAAATCCAAAGCAAAAGCCTGAAAAAGCAGAGAAAAATGAATGGAAGACCAGTACTTTTCGGTTCTAGTTTAAAGAACAAGGGAATGGGTATTCAGCTAAGTTTTCAGTTGCTGGTTGCGATTATCACTGCGGTTTTAGTCCTTACGGCTTTGTCGATGTCCAGAGGGATTAGTCAAGCTCCAAAGTTAGTCGAGAAGCAGACCCAGATAAGCTCGTTATCTAGCTGTAATTTCTATTCTGGTAAATGGGTATTTGATAATCAATCTCGCCCTCTTTATAATGGGACAAATTGTTCGTTCATGGATGATGGAATGGCTTGTCAGAAGTTTGGGAGAAAGAATCTTGATTATCTCTACTGGAAATGGCAACCCAATGATTGTGACCTTCCTAGGTAGAGTATTATTCAGTTTTTCTTCAATTTTATCCTACTTTCTGTTCTGGGTATTTGATTATAGTTCTTGATTTTGCGAAGATTTAATGCTACGGCTATGCTGGAGAAGTTGAGGAACAAAAGGGTTGTCTATGTGGGAGATTCACTCAATAGGAATCAATGGGTTTCAATGGTCTGCATATTAGAATCAGAAATTCCTAATCATCTCAAATATGTTAACTATAATGGCTCTTTGGTCACCTTTAAAGCTATTGTGAGTTTCGAAAATTGATTCTCCAATACGCTACCTTGTTCTTCTCCTTGAACTTTGCTTGCAGTTCTAATTAGTTTATTTGTATTTTTACATTAATGAAGGAGTACAATGCTACTATTGATTTCTACTGGGCACCATTGTTAGTTGAATCAAATTGCGACGATCCATCATATCATCGTGTGGAAGAGCGCATAGTGAGAATTGATTCGATAGAAAAGCATGCCAGAATTTGGAAAGATGCTGATGTGCTTGTGTTTAATTCATATCTATGGTGGAGATTGAATTTGAAGGTTCTGTGAGTACACTTTTTGCAACCTTTGTCAATTCATGATTCTTAATTTCAAGATTTTAGGCACAAGATCGATGTTCGTTAATTATGATGGAGATTGTGTAATTTCAGGTGGGGATCTTTTGAAAGTGCAAATGCAAAGTATGAATATTTGGGGATGCTGCGAACATATGAGTTGGGGCTACAGACATGGGCAGATTGGTTGGATACTCATGTTAATCGCACCAAGACTCGAGTTTTCTTTGTTAGCTTATCACCTACTCACAACAGGTATATAATATGTTTCTCAAATTTACTCTTACTATTCAAATTAGTGTAGTGTTAATTAAGCGTGGTCAGGAGATAAATGGTTTGTTTAAGCAAATGGTCGGTATGATTAAAGCTATTTTGAAAGTAGTATAACGGACTCATTGTTTTGACAAAATGAGTTCATTTATGAAGAACTTTAGTGCCTTCAACAACCCTTTCTAAAAGAATTTGTTAGTTGCATCTTTGAATGCCTCCATGATTTATTCCTTTGTAAACCTAAACCAAGGATGGGGATGGAAAGTCCAAGAAAATAAGTATAAATAAGTTGTAGCTGATGTCAAGCTCCGTGTAGGAACAAGTCTTCGTGTGATATGAGATCATGTCATGAATCATCTTTTATTCTTTGACTTTGGCTTTATACATTGTATATACATCTAGTTGGTTTTTGACTTTGAATTAGTTTATTGAGTCGTACGAATACTAATTGTATATTTGAAACATAAAATGGCAGGGGAGAAGATTGGGGGAAGGCAAATGGTCAGAATTGCCACGATGAAACAGAGCCGATTTCTAATAGAGAGTATTGGGGATCAGATTCAGATCCAGAGATGATGAAATTGGTGGAAGTGGCCATCAAGAAACTGAATGAGAAGAGTGGTTTCAAAGTTGAGTTGCTCAACATTACTCAACTTTCCGAATATAGAAAGGAAGGTCATTCATCAATATACAGAAAGCACTGGGATCCTCTGACCAAAGAACAATTGGCAAATCCAAGTAGTTATGCAGATTGTATACATTGGTGCCTTCCTGGAGTTCCTGATATTTGGAATCATTTTTTATATGCACACCTTCTTTACTTGTGATCCATACACAATGAGACTAATTGGTACAAAAAAATATAGAATTAGTTTATTCTTGAATGAACTGAATCACCTTCATAGTCCAAGATTCAATTAGTGCACCATGTTGTTGATGGGAAAAAGCTTATATATACATGTTTATATCAAATCAAATAATGCAAGAATTGTTTTTGTAGTTGTATTCTCACTTCAAGTTGTGATTCTTGTAGCTAAATGGACTGCATCATTCTTTCTGTAATAACCAAAAAACGGAAAATATGTTACATAATGGCAATTTTGTGTCCTACGTGACATCTTACATATATTATTTAGTTTTATACAAGTTTAAGCTTCCAGTTGTGCACACCCAAAATTGGAGGACATAATATAAGTTAACGTCAAGTTAAAGGGCATATATATGTTATATGCCAAGGAATCCTACCCAAGACTAACTTAAGTGGATTCCTCCCAACTTTGTCCATAATGATTCATCCAATTGATTTTAATAAGCAAATGCTGCACTCAAAGCTAAGTGGAAGGTGTTGGAATAAGCAGACACATAAATTTCTTTTGAAAAGTCTATTAACCCCATCACTCTCTGTTCCCTATAAATAGCAACCTTACCAATAATCACAGTACCCAACTTGGTAAAAACTAAATCAAGAACAAAATTATGTTTTGTTTTGTGTGTTGTCTCTAACAGGAGCATTGGCACAAGATGTTGGTAAAGACATATTTGAGAGAATGTTATTGCAATGCCAAAGGATTTTACACTTATAACAGCTGCAAGGTCCTTTGGTGCTTTTGGAACTACTGGAAACACCAACACTCGTAAGAAGGAAATGGCTGGCTCAAACTTCTCTTGTACTATTATCCCTTTTCTGATTGGCAAATTTACTAGCTCTTTACAAGAACAAATAAAAGTCGTTTTTACACTTTGTTTTGAGATCTTATTGACAACTTTTTTAACCCACAACTATGTATTGAGAAAATTAACGTTATTTCCGAGTATGACACCAGTTATTACTAATTAAATTAATCTTACACGAGATATAAAAGTATGAATTATGTTGATAATTAGGGGGGTGGCCAACAGCTCCGGATGGTCCATTTAAACATGTCATAACAAGTTATTTACTATACATTTATTTTATGTTAATTAATCAATCAAAGGTTATTAGATAGAGTAAATTTAAGTTTTATCTTTTGAATGATTAGTGATTGATACATATAACTTAAACACTAATCCAAATTTAGACTACATTAACGGACCTTATGAAAAGGAAAATAGATAATAAATGGTCAAGATCATGATTAGTTCAACAAAGGAAGGACAAATGAGAGTTTTTTTTTATTTGAGAAAATAAGCATTTTCAGAAGACCGTACCTATAAAGATGATTTTATAGTGCGGAAAAACTGATAATGTACATATTTCCACAAGATGTTTACACAAATAGCTCGTTAGATTCACTTTTCTATTCAGTATACATAAATTATACATATTATGTGTGAATTAACATATATTATACATTTGACGGCTATCTTTAGTTTAAACGGCCCCTATTTAAGTTATTTCTTCAATTATCACTTGGTGCGAATATAGCCACTAACATGCTTCCCAATTCAAAATCAATTTTTGTTTACAAAAGTAGTACGATATATTTTGGGCTTTAAGTTTCAATCCCCGTAAGGCCCAATGGGTTGTTAAATAGGAAAATGGGCTTTTTGCAATCCAATGGGCCAAAATGACCCGTATCTGTACTCTGGCATTTCTTCTTCTTTGAGATCGAAATGATAAACCCTTGCAGAACCCTAATTTAGTCCACACAGAAGGAAGAACTGTCTAGAGTTTTGAGTAACAAGAAGACGAAGAAGCAGCTGAGAAAATGGGGAAACTACCACCTTCCTTAAGGTCAGCTAACTTTGCTGTAAACACTCTCATCAAAACTCCATCTCCATCCCCACCTCCAACCTCAAAACCCCATTATTATCCCAAAAAATCACAATCACCCAAGAAAACACCCACATCAAATACTGAACCCCAACTTCCATCATCTATTGTAGCATTTGATTCAACATCTCTTTCAGATGCTAAAACCCTTTTCAATTCTCTAATTTCCAATTCAAAAAACCTCACTTCAGACAATAAATTTTATAATGCAGTTCTTCAATCATTTTCCTCCAATTCAACTCTCCAAGATTCAATCTTTTTCCTTAATCACATGATCAAGGTTCACCCTCCTTTCTCCCCTGACAGGTTTACCTACCATGTTCTCCTCATCCAATCTTGTAAGTCTGTTGACCTTTCTCTATCCCCTGTTCATCAGGTTCTTAATCTTATGACTACCAATGGTTTCCCTCCTAATAAGGTCTCCACAGACATTGCTGTGAGGACCCTTTGCTCTTCGGGCCACGAAGAGCAAGCCATTGAGCTGGTGAAAGAACTTTCCTCCAAAGACTCTCCACCTGATACGTATACTTATAATTTTATTGTTAGGCATTTATGCAAGAACAGGCCTTTGAGTACTATGAATAACTTTATTAAAGAAATGAGGGAGGGTTTTGATATAAAACCTGATCTTGTTACATATACAATTATGATTGACAATGTTTGTAATAGTAAAAATCTCAGGGAAGCGACTCGATTGTTAGGAGTTTTGAGTGAGGAAGGCTACAAGCCTGATTGCTATGTTTATAATACAATTATGAAGGGTTATTGTATGTTAAGTCAAGGGGGCGAAGTGTTGGGTGTATACAAGAAAATGCAGGAGGAAGGAGTGAAGCCTGACCTTGTGACATATAATACATTGATATATGGATTGTCTAAGTCGGGAAGGGTGAAAGATGCTAAGAAATTTTTGAATGTTATGATGGAGGAAGGCCATGTTCCAGATGCAGTCACGTATACTTCGTTAATGAATGGGATGTGTAGAGAAGCAGATCCATTAGGGGCGGTGGCTTTGTTGGAGAAAATGGAAGCACGGGGCTGTGCTCCTAATTCGTGTACATATAATACATTGCTTCATGGGTTATGTAAGGGAAGATTGTTGGATAAGGGAATGAAACTGTATGATGTTATGAAGCAGAATGGTACGAAGCTTGAGACAGGATCTTATGGAACTTTTCTCAGAGCACTCTGTCGGAATGGCAGAGTAGTAGAAGCTTATGAAGTTTTTGATTATGCAATAGAGAGCAAGAGTTTGACTGATGTTGCTGCTTATACAACATTGGAGAGTACTTTGAAGTGGCTTAAGAAGGCTAGAGAGCAGGGACTTGTCATTTGATCTCCATTGCTGGTATTCTGATTCATCTGAAGTGTTTTACTTATTCATGGGCATTGTCAATCTTGCTTAGAGATTTGTCGCTTCTCCAAGTTCTCCTCTATGAGCTTGAGAAGTCTAATCTTCTCATCATTTCATCCTTTTTATGTACTTTTTCATGTTATGAAATACACAGGAGTGTTTGAATTTATTATACATATGGCAGGAAGTATGTGTCTGAATTAGTTGTAAATATAACAGGAGTTCTCAAGCTAGAAGAGTATGGAACATTAACTATTTTCCAATCATTTAGAAAATGAACACTAAATTTCTCGTTGTATACAATACACCCTGCTGAGCTGGAACCTTTATTTGCATCAGATTGGATATGTATAACGTCATCTTAGTGTCTTGAATTGTTTAGCACTTTATTCATTTTTCATATGATGGTGGTGTTCGGGCCAGCTTTGATAATCATTTGAAGCATGTGATCAGTGGAACAAATGTAGAACACTTGATTGAACGAATGACTTGGGAGCGTTTAACAACATTTACTAACTATACCTTGTCTAGTTGTGCGCTTATTTGGAATCTTTGAACTGAACATGGGTATAGCACCTAAAGATGTCTAATGAGGTCAGTAACTGGCCTTTCAAGGAGCTGATTCATTATGCAAAGAGTTGGAATGGCAGGAAGTGATCCCAAGAGGTCGACTGCTATTTTAAGGCAGAAGGCCAACTTGAAACTTTATTGAACTTTCTCCTAAATTTAAAAACCATCCTGTTATTGTGTATGTGTTATCAGAGATTGGAAGCACCACAGCATTAACTGAAGAAGGATCCGTATATGCAGCTGATTGAATAGAATCGAAGACCATCTTCAGTTTATATGATATGTAAGGTTTCTGAAATGAAGCAGGGGAGTCCATTTTAACTCTGTAATTCTCCAATTTGGTTCCCTGTTGCTTATTGTAGTTTTGTAGCTCTTGGTGTCTGAAATTTCCTGCTCCCATGAAACAAATTTGTCTCGAGATTCTACACTAGATAGAATTGAACCATATCTTAACTCCTAAACAGCTTCCAAGGCCCAAAAATTGTTTAGCTGAAGCAAATGGCTGACTGGGCTGGTTAGAATGGGTCAGGCTACATCATCTTGTATTGCTCCATTTCATGAATTTTGGCTTATGATTCTGTCACATGTTGATGTCTCTTGTTTTCATGGGATCTGCGAACAAGAAATCTTCTTGATTGTCTCTTGGTTTGTTTGCAGAGCAATGATTTTTTACTTTTTTTTCTTCTCAAAATGACAATATGCATATACATGGATAAGGTTCTATGCTCTGTATTTTCTGACACTGAAAATAACATGTTCTCTTTATTATCCTTAGGTTTCAGTGTACCAATTGGGTGTCTTGGTTCATCATCTTTATTTCTTATGATAATAACGCCAATTTATTGGTACAAGTTTAACAAATAATATAGATCACATTTGTTCTGAACCCTTGTTTGTTGTATGTCTAATGAAGAAAAAAGAGCTTTGAAAACTGAAGTTGTGATTGAATAAATGGCAAATAGTTCACTCAAGAAGCATGGAGTATATTATATTTTCCTCTGTTGCATGAGTCACCCAACAAATCGCCGCCCTCCGCATACCAAATCTTTATTTGTTCCTATGTAAATATAATCTTTAAACACAACCTCAGCTCAATTTCCAAGATTCTATAATTTTCTACTACCTAAACTTATCCTTTGTCTACCCATACGAGAAAAAAAATAATACCGAACAACATGGGTTGTGGTACTAGTGGTGGATTGCTCTATTCTTAATCAGATGAAGAAAATCTCTGCAATGCGCGATCAAGATTTAATCGGAGACTCCAACGTGGCTCCGGACTAATTTTGTAATGAACAAAAATGTTATCCAGCTATATGATTCTTGTTCACCAATAACCCTATATCTACATAGCTCTTTGGTAACTAGGGCTGTTAAGTGTTAACCAATCGAAATTTTCCAGATGCATGTAATGTCCAGAAACATGTACAATTCCCCATGTATGTTTTAAAAAAAGATCTTTAATTCAACTATACGATTAAAATCTAAAAAAAGGGAATCTTGCAGAAAATTGTTGGAGAAAAACAAGGCATAGTACAGCTCTAGAGCACTCAATGATTGAATTTAGAATTCATCCAATTAAGTAATGATTGTCAAAACGTTGCAAATTCTGAGGCCATAAAAGTAAGGAATTAAAAATTATACTCTTATCAAATTGCATATTGTTGGTTAATGACGTAACAAGATTACTAAAATAAAAATAAAAATTGTTGCCCATGTTAATAGCTATCACATACAAATTTATTTTCAGGAAAAAAGGTCATGTACCTATAAATATAGACTCTTGAATCATTTAACTTGTTACATAAAAAAAACAAGTGAGACTTTGTTTCAAAAACCATGGCAATCTCATATAAATCTAAAAGTCTATTATTTCCTGTTAGATCTATTAGCTTGCCTACAAGATTACATCCTAATGGCCTAAAAATTGAAGATGAATTAAACAAGCTGAAAAACTCCGAAACGTCGTGGTCGCATAGTGCAGATACAATTCAGGCTGGTATTGTTGGGCTTGTAGAATTATACAATTCATTTCAGGAACTAATTGAGTGTCCAAGCACACAAAAAGCTCTTGTCCAACATCAAAATGGGTCTTTTGTAGAAGAGGCAATAGAGGGATCACTTGAGTTACTTGACTCATGTGCTACAATTAGAAACTTATTTTGTACTATTAAGGAACAAGTGCAACATCTACAGTCAGCGTTACGACGAAAAGGTGGAAATTCAAGCATCGAAAGGGACATTGGAAATTATTTTACCTTGAGGAAGAAAATGAAAAAGGAGATTGGTAAAAACTTGAGGAAATTGAAACATATGGAGAAGAGAGTTGGATGTTCTCTGTTTTTGGACATTGAACAACACTTTAGACAAGTAACAGGAATAAGTATATCAGTTTTTAAAGCTCTTTTGGTATTTTTGTGCTACCAAGATACAAAATTTAAGCCTAGAGGATGGTCGATGATTTCGAAATTGATGATCACAAAATCAGGTTCTAATGAGATGGGGAATGTTGATATAGCTCTTGGCGATCTTCGCGAAGAGATTAAGAGGAATGATGCTAAGGTTGATGTCAATATTGCACGAAGGAGATTACAGATGCTTGATGAAAGTATAAAGGGATTTGAAGCTGGATTAGAAAGCTTGTATAAGCAATTCATCCAAACTAGAGTTTCATTTCTTAATGTTGTACCACTTTAACAACACATATACTTTCTTGTACATATATATAAGAGTTTACCTATACGTTATACAGAAATTTTGTTATAGTGAAGATGAATAGTTGAGAAAAAGTTATAATTAAATCTTAACTTTGAGATCAGATTAGTACATCTTCTTGTTTTGTGTTTTATCTTTTTACAATATTAGTTTACTACCAATCTGTCTCAAATTATATGTCGCCATTCTCTTTTACATGACTAATTGTATATGAAGATTCCCAGTTCAAGTTGGGACTATCCAAGCATGAATTGGTCACGGGCTAATTTACATGATCGATTATATAGTGATTATACATGTCTAACTTCTATTTTATTTTAAAAATTCTTTTTTAATTCTATCTATTTTTAAAAATCTGAAAAATAAAACTATAAGGGGCTAACTTCCTACGTGGCTACGCCTCCACCTTTTAAAACACTTGATTAATAACAATTTAAGTTATATGATAATCCAATGATTATAGGATGTTCCAGGATCCATGAATTTGAAAGTACTGATAATAATTGTCATCGATTCCTTCTGTAAAGCAAATAAATTGTGTACTGATAATTGGAATAATTAGATAGATATTTAGCCAGCAGTGCTTCAGATTTGGTTAATGTATAATCAAAATACAATGAATTAATCTAAAATAATTATCAATAAATTAAACCACATGCATGAATTGCGTTGGTTGTTTTAAATTTTAATAATTTGAGTAGAACCCTTAATTATTATTTTGACCTGCTAAAGGACTATGTCTTGTACGATTATGTGAGATTGAATTGCCATAGACAAAACTGAACAAGACAAGATCCTTTTTTGTTTAATTATTACTTCTGTAGAATACAAGTAGCAATGTACTTAATTAGTACAAGACTAATTTATGAAAAAACACATGATAATGACGATCACATGGGAACAAGATGATCATTGTTGATAAAACATGTTCAATTATTTCAGCTTTTCTTGTCCAAATTAAGTTCATGGATTTACGATGAATGCTGCATCGTTAGTCTTAATTATATGAATTTATCTAGGAGGAATAATTAATTGGAGGGACAAGAAAATGACTACACAATTTAGTGTGAATGTGATCAATCCTAACATTGAACCTGATCATATGGACAAGATCGTATCTTTGTAAATCCACTTCCATCAGCAAGACATGTTGTTACCTATGTATTTCTCATATTTCATTTCATTGGCAACGGAAATATGTTGAGTATCCTTCATCCACTAGGAATAAGTTATTTTGTACAATATAATTTCAGACAATGTGGAGTATAGCTCCATCCCTGAGTAGTACAGTAATGATCACAAGAAGTAGAATTTTTCAGTGATGGATCTGAAAAAAAAATAGGCAGATCATGAAATATGAATTTAATTAGTTTAAAATAATGTAGTGTGTCACCTGAAGCAGCTACACCTTTCTGTCATCACATGCACTTCATCGTAAAATATTATGAGTGGCAGTGGATTTGTCCATAAGTGTATCTTTCCGCAGAAAATGGGCCTGTTTGATGTTGGCTATTCAAAATCTAGCACATTGAAATTCTTACCATGCTAATTAAAATCTTTCAAATTCTTTTCAGTATATTCTTGCTACCTACTATAGCAAAAATGATTAGCCAGCTGTAGATTTTGAAAGTTCACTATTTTTGTCTCTCAAAAAAAAAAAAAAAAAAACTTAAGTACTTGCTAGAATATGTCTCTCTTCGACTTCGTATAATTTACATAAATTTCATAGTGTTAAGAGCTAATTGCATTATTTTCCTACTCTTTTTTAAATTACAAAAATCCCTTAAAATTTATGGATTTCGGATACATCACTAGACTTCTGGATACATCACTGGATTTCTGGATACATCACTGGACATCCGGATACATAGGTGAAGGATGTATCCGTGAGGGAAGGGATGTATCAGAGAGGGAATAGGACATCCGGATACATCACTGGACTCCGGATAAATCAACAGACATCCGGATGCATCAGAGAGGGGAGGAATGTATCTGAGAGGAGGAGGATAAGGATGTATCAGCAAGAGGAGAGTGATAAAATAAGATGTGTATTTAGATAATATTTACTTTCTTGAAACCATATCGATTCATAGTTTACACAGTGGAAATGAATCAGAAAGTTGGCATATTGGTTCGCCCCTCTCCA
This sequence comes from Solanum etuberosum, assembly GCA_029582245.1. Classification (NCBI taxonomy): domain Eukaryota; kingdom Viridiplantae; phylum Streptophyta; class Magnoliopsida; order Solanales; family Solanaceae; genus Solanum; species Solanum etuberosum. The sequence goes on along the minus strand of JAJONR010003899.1, from coordinate 68,341 downwards.
AATGTGTTTAATAGAGGCCTTGCAAATATTCAACAAAAATCTAAGGTCTTCAATATAGTACTATTATGTCTTCATCCTTTTTCAGCTTGACAATTACAAATAAATAGTCAGTTTCCACTTCTACTTCTTGGTATCCCATTCCTATTTATTTTTTATGTTTGTTCCATAATTCTGCTGTGAGGTTTGTGGTGTCTTGACACTACCACCGATGTTAAATCCTGCAGACTTATTTGGAATTATAATAAGCTCGATAGGTAAACACTTCTTTTCAATTAAGCTACGTAAAATACTAAAGGCTTGGCAATAGTAACTTCGTGACATAAAGTTATTCCAAAATTTCTAGAACGAAGACAAATTATCAAAAGTCTTGAATTTTTATTCCAACTACTGTAGATTTTCATTTTCTGCTGACTAATTTGTTTTATGCCATTAAGAAGTATAAATTATGAATAATTAACACTTAATCAACATGCGACGAACGTATTCTTTTTAGCCGGAAATACAACCGTCCTTAATTAATTCTTTGTACAGAGAAGAATTGTGCCATGTACGGTCACCTGACACTGGAAAGTCAACCTAATTAAATTTAAAATGTTTCTTTATTTTGTTATGTTCTATTTTCTTAACGTGCTTTCCTACCTTTCTGCCAAAAAATAAAATAAATTATAAAAATCACATGATAATGACAGACATCAAGACAAAGAATGTTTACGGTTGATTAAACATCACCTAATTGGTTTTCGATTCCTGTCTAATGATATTGTTTAATTAACAGTTTAAAGGTTTAGACTAACATTGATTTTAATTACTGATCTATTGATCATGGTTTCAGGATCGTAGTTGAATTATTAAGAGTATAGTTTTACAGTGATCATCTAGCTCTAGCTAATAATCAAAATCAGATTAGGTCTTAATTAATAAAGTATTCAATGCATTAATAGTAAGATAATATACACAACTTTTAAAACCAAAATGAAAGGTTATGACTTGTGATCATTCCTTCTGATATAACACAAAGCAAGTGCTGTGCGCCTGACGATCAAATATAACACAAGGAGCTCCATATTATCCTTACCAACGACTCTCGAATCTCGGAAATTATTTAGGAGAGGCATAAATAGAGTTTACTCACAAATATTCATCAATAAAATCTCTCTTTCATAAAAAAAATGAACCGAAGTCACACCCCTCTTGAGAAAATAGCGATAAGAACAACTCCAGACACTACAACATTGTGAAAGATTGTATTCAAAGAACACAAAATCCAGTAATTCATTTTTTGTATTTTTCTTGGTGAACTTAAGAGTTTACTAATTGGGATATGTTTAGGTTTGCTTTCTTTTGTATCCAGCAAGAATAATAAGCCAGCTAGTGATGTTGAAACTTGTAGAATTGTAGTAGGAATAACTACTAAAAGATGCCATTTTACTAATTTCAACTCTTAGGCAGTGATAATGATTGGGGCGGCAACAATATAACTATTAGGAGAAAGGGACTAGAGCCTAATGTAACCTATTTTAGAGCCAACAAATAAAACAATGGTAGATTGCCGGCTGTTGGCTACAACACCTACAATAATTGAAAAAATTAGAAAGATACACAATTCCACAAAGATATATAAGTAGAGGCAAGAATGATCATTCTCTAGCATTCACTTGATAACTAAGTTTCTTCCAACAATATTAGCTAATAGTAAGACATAGAGATGGCTAATTCAAGTCATGTTAGGTCGATTAGCTTTCCGTCTCGTTCACAGCCAGAGTATCTCAGAGTTGAGATTGAGCTAAACATGGGAATCAACATCAATTTCTTCAACAACAACCCCTTTTAGTTTAAACACCATTCAAGAAGGCCTTGTAGGGCTAGCAGAGTTGTATAATTGTGTTCAAGACCTTCTAGAGTCCCCGACAATTCAACAAGCTCTCCTCAAACATCAAATGGGACGATTAGCAGAGGAAGCCCTTGAGGCCTCTGTTGGATTAATAGACTCGTGTAGCACGACAAGGGAACTAGTCTTGATGATGAAAGAACAAGTGCATGATCTTCAATCAGCATTGAGGAGAAAAGTAGGAGATTCAAGCATACAGAGTTGCTTCAATGCCTATATAAGTTTAAGAAAAAAACGTGAAAAAGGATATAGCCAAGAGCCTCAAAGTACTAAAACAAGTAGAAAACAAGATAGAATCATTTACTCAAGTTGATTTAGATCAATCTTTATCTAAGCTATTTGCAGTACTCAGTCCAATGTTCCCAACTTTATTTCTTGTCTTCGCCAGCTTCAAAGGCGAAGAAAAACGGGTGGTCTTTGCTATCAAAAATGCTTTTAACAAAATCAATAGCTTATAAGGGAGATGAAAAGACAATCAATGAGGTTGAATGTGTTGATTTTGCTCTTTGTTCTTACCTTCACAGCAGTGATTTTAACGTTGATGTATCGATGATTCAGAGAAAATTGCAGATACTAAATACTGGCCTTCAAGCTATTGAGGCTGGCACAGAGTGATTGTCAAGGCTATTAAATTAGAAACAGAGTCTGCCTTCTTAACATCCTTACACATTAGAAGATATTGTACATTAGTCTTAATATTTAAGAATTAAGGCATACATTTTTATAAGCATATGCCTATTCTTGAACACCAATTTTTGTAATATTTGGAAGTGAAATATGCAAAGCCAAAGTTCAATCATTCCTCTTTACTAGTTTGTTTATTTTGCATTCGATTAATATTTACTAAATGACGAGCCAAATGATAATGAGACCCATTCTTGTTGAATTATGTTTTTTCATTACTACAAGGCTAATTTTTCTTTAACTGCTTCCCAATATTGAGGCCTAGAAATGTGTCTTACCCTTCAACCAAGATTAACAAATGTCGAGCACTGAATGGATTTCAAGATCTATAAATACCAAAGTTTTCCTAAAACAAAACATCAACAAGCAATTCATAATTTCTTCAACAAATAGTTTGATTTCTCACTCAGTAACACTACTTTCTCAATTTCTATTCCAAAATCATGGATAACTCCCAGAACTTGAGCTACCAAGCTGGCCAAGCCAAGGGCCAAGCTCAGGTAATTTACATGCTATTACTTGCACCTGATTCAATTTTCCTTTAACATGCTCGAAGAGAACCAGAAATTCTAATAAATGGATTTGGAAAAAGAAAAAAAAACGCAAGAATAACAAATCGAGGGAATGCAACAATTTATTATGTAAATACAAACAAAACTATTTTTCACTTATTAACATATGATTTTTAACACAAATAGAATCTATTCTATTCAGATTATGTAGCTCTTCCCTTGATAACGTGTGATATATGTTGTTATATTTACATCAGGAAAAAGGTAACCAGATGATGGACAAGGCCGCAAATGCTGCACAATCTGCCAGGGAAACAATCCAGGAGGTAATTTGGCCATTGATATATACAAACACACACACTTTTAGCTGATTCATTAGACAAAGAAATAATGTGTTATATTTGGTTGACAGGCGGGGCAACAAATGCAGGCCAAGGCACAAGAGGCGACTAATGCAGTTAAAAATGCCACTGGCTTAAACAAATAAACTCCTATTTTCAACCAAATGGGTTGTTTTTTCCCCTTTCAAAAGTTTGACGTTTCTTGTTTTTTTCTTTTTCTCTAATTAGGGTAGCAGCTTATCTTATGCTGCTTAGTATTGAGTATTGTTGAGAGTTTTCCTGTTTCTGAATTAAAGAAGAAGCTGTTTACATTGTCACAGCTCTCTTTCTTCTTTGTTTCCACTCTAATAATATTACTATTGTTTGGTTCTATGTAATCTTTTTTGTCTAACAACTTTATAGCTCATCAGGTCAATTTTACCGATTCTTTTGAAATCAGATCAGTAGATTAATTTAAATATTTAAAATTAAAAGTTAAATACTTATACCAAAATAGGGAAAGAATACATACCAAACTATAAATCAGAATCAGAATTTAGTTAATTATAAGTTTAGAGCTGCTTCTTGATTAAGTATTTGGAGTTAAATGGGTACTTAAATATACTGAAGCATGGAGAGTGAAAAAAAAAATGACGCTTCTGTTTACGTTAACTGAACAAAAAACTGCTAATTAAATCAAAGTGTTTATATTCTAAAAAATTTCTCGATCTTAGTACTATTTTTACTTCTTCTCGATCTTAATAGGAGTAATAATTAGTTGCATTGAATCAAATGTAAACAGGAAAAACAAAGCAGAAGTAAATTTAAATGGGTAATGGTAAATGGCCAGAAAATTTAGCCGCCAGAAATTTAAAAAGTCTATAATATCCTTTTTATTTTAAAATAAACTGATCTTTTTTCATTTTTTAATTAAAATGCATTAAATTTAAAAGGATAAAAATGTTCAAAAAGGTAAAATAATATAGTGTGAAATATGTCTGGTCAAATTTTCTAGTCAAAAGGATTTTTCCAATTTAAACTACTCCATCAAATAATAATTGTCAACTATACTAAAAATAGTTGTCCAACAATTCTTGTCCAGTTTAGAACATCAACAGATAATTTACCTTTTATGTCTATTTTACGCTTGCTATTAAATATTATTTATCATCTAACACATTTCTCAAAGTATTAAATTTAATAACGTCAAATGATAAAATAGTACTCCATTTGTTTCAAAAAGTATGGTCTAGTTTCCTTTTTGGTCTGCTTAAAAAGGAATGACCCCTTTCCTTTTTTGACAACACTTTAACTTCAACTTTCCATCTGACATGTTTATAACCACAAAATTAAAAAACATTTTGATACATTTGACATAACTTTAATTTAGAACCACGAGATTAAAAAGTCTTCTTTCTTTTCTTAAACTCCGTTTCAAGTCAAACTAGGTCATTCTTTTTTAAACGAAGGGAGTAATATTACCCCTATTATTTATCGTTTCTTAAGGGGTGTGTCAAGTAAATAGTGGACAACTAATGTCGGACAGAGAGAGTACTTTAAAAAAAATACAAGAAACCATTTGTGTTTGATCAATAAATTTAAAAATCATTTTGAGCAGCCATTAGTGTGACCAAACTTTTTAAAAATGCTTCTAAGTGTAAACGTTTTTTCGACGACTAACACTTATTTTCTTCAAAAGTTTGGCCAAATACTTTACTTTTTTAAAATAAACACTTTTGACCTCCCAAAAGCTTGGTCAAAATAGACTAAAGATATGATCACACTAATTTCTGGAGCACGAAAAAATTGAAAGAAATACATGATAATGAAAAGGATCAAGTAACAATTAATTTGAGACACATAACATTAATGTGCTAATGTATGTCCCCCCCATTTCCTTTATCCCAGTTGGTCTTCGCCAATTAATTAACTTAATTCTCGACTAATTCACTCACATGGCTGATGGTACCGTCCAAGAAAACTGAGATTATATTGCAAGCAAGCACTAATTGCAAATTAATTGCATTTGTTTAAGTGGCGTGCTCTCCTAATTTAATATATATAAAATAAACTAAATTCTAATCTAATGTCTCTTAATATCTTAAAAGGTCATTCAACTTTGAGAAATTATTTTGTAAAGTCATTAAACTTTGTTTTACATCAATAAATTCACTCATCACTCAACTAAATTTATTATTTAAGTGAATTTAACATGACAAAGTTGAGCTATTTATGTACGTCACTAATTTACACGTTGAAGTTTTCAGTCAAAACTCACATGAAAGTTGAAACATCCAGAAACCACAACTATGAATGTGGATCGTTATTGCAGTAATTGTTTTTTCATTTGCAAATATGGGAAAACGCAAACACAAAAAGGAAATAATTCCTGAGCCAGTTTGATAGAATATATCATCAAGAATACATACGTAGGTGATGAATGCATATAAACCAAAAAAAAAAAAAAAAACATATAAATTAAAATACATAAGTCGTAATAAAATGTAAGAAATAAACAAAGTTGATATAAAACCTTCTGACTATTAAATAAAGTTGAGGTGGTGGGACCTTTTTTTTATTTTTAATCTTAGAAATGAGAGCTGTAGAGCGATTAAAAATATGTAAAGTTGAGTCATTTATTTATTATTTTTTAATAATGAATATGACCTAAAAAATAATTTATTTTGTTATGTTAAATTTATTTTAATAATAAGAGTTGTAGGTGACATTAAAAATACGCAAAGTTGAGCTATTTATGTACTATTTTAATAATGAACATGATATAAATAAATAATTTATTTATCATGTTAAATTTAATAATAAATTTAGGTGAATGATTTTATTGATACAACTATCTAAGTTGAGTGATTTTATTGATACAAAACAAAGTTTAATGACTTTGTTAGAAAAATTCTTAAAGTTGAGTGATGTTTTGAGATATTAACTCGGCTTTATGATATAGGTTAAGTTACTGTTTTATTATTCGAATGTAGCTTTATGATATAGGTTAAGTTAACTTTTAAGGGAATTTGTGATTCAAGTAGAAAAAAATGATTAGGATCGATGATTTAACCTTTATTTCTTTAAAAAATGAATTGTCGAGATAATTGGTTTTTTTAAAAAAGAAAAATGTCAGAAGTGGGATTTGAACCCACGCCCTCTTACGAAGACCAGAACTTGAGTCTGGCGCCTTAGACCACTCGGCCATCCTGACTTAGATGACAATTCATTGATACTAATCAATGACCTAAAACAGAATAAATAACGACAGTGAAAAATGAACAGGAGCCAGAAAATAATAATAATAATAAGAAGAAGCTAATTACGTAAGATTGTTGAATACTGAAATTTTAGTAGGAGAATCGACTTGAACATATACTCAAATTCAATGTATCCTACTAGTAAAACTTTAGTTATTGTATGATCAAATCAAAGCCCATCTTTCATGTGATGTTTCAATATAATGTCCATTGTGTCACCCTTACCACCAAAGGCCCATGCCCCATGTATGTTAATTAATTGAAGTTAACTTAAAGCCAACTTCATGTGAAATTAGTCAATATGTAATTAAGTACTATACATAAGTAATAATATGTATGAAAACGCCTTGTTGGAAAGAGTTGAATAATTACCTCAAAGACATTGTTTTTACTATATAAAATTGATCAATGGATTAAATAAAATTCATATAAAACTTTAGGTAAGTTCAAACATTGAATTTTGAGTTTTCCTAATTATAATAGGAAATAGACAAAACATTTGTGGCTCCACCATCCCCAATACCCACACTGTGTACACATTCGTGAATGATCAATTTTTCACCACTTTAGCATTAAATTCCCATGCTGCTGTGTACTTGTGTTTTGGTTATAAGTTCTTTGAATAGACATTAATTTACTTATATATACTGCTTCTTGCATCACACAGATTCAACTCATTCCACATTGTTATATCATGTATATGTTTAATTTTTTTGTCTGTTCATGCTCATAGTCATACCTAGCTAACAAGTATATGCATTGCATTGCTTCATGGCCAGTACAGGAGAAATATTTAACTTGTTCTATTCCATCTCTCTTTTATTTAATTTCCTAGGTACCCTATGATATTTTTTTTTACAATAGTTTATTAGTTTCTGCTTGTTTTTTTTTTTTTTAATTACTTATTATTATTTTACCAAATGCCTTTTTTGTTTAAATTTTATCTATTTTTCTTTTCGAATAATTTATCTTTTCCCAAGGATGGGTGCAGTGAAGAAAAATAAGATTAATTGATGTCTCCTAGAATTTTTTCCTAATGTGACATATGTTTTTTAGAAATTAAAGTCATGTTGAGACATAACTTGTGAAATATTATAAATTTATAATACACAAATATAAACGTACGTCACAGAAAATAATAATTTAAAAATCAGCACAAAATAGAGGCAAAACTGCAGATGGCCATAATTAGGAGCTTAGCACCTCAGCTTGATGTCCATATTAAAAAAACTATTATTTCATAAAGTTCACTATTAGTGGGGCCCTCAAATTTTTGAAGGCCTAAAAGAAAAGCTTCATTGATTTTTTTTTTTTTGAGTTATTCTTGTCCTTTAAATGATGACACTGCTTAAAAAAAAATCATGCGTACGCCACTGGTGTTACATCATATTAGTTTCACACTCAAAACAATTAATACACTAGTAATTTGCAGCAATAAATTAATTGAGTTAGCTAATTATTTGTTGAGACTGGGACTGTGTCTGTATATTAGATTGATCTGGGTGCTTAATCTCTTCAATTCCAAAAATTAACTAGACAATATATTCACAATTCATTAACCCATTTTTATGTTAGTTCTTCAAAATCTCAATGACTTTACTTGATTTCTTGCAATTAGATTGAGGTCATTCAAATTGATTCCCCTCTATTTAAAATAATCAAGAACGGATTATAAAATAATCTCATATGTATGTTGTGGCTAAACCTAGTCAATTCTCTATCATAATTGATTAGAAATTAGAATTCATTTAGGTTTAAACAATTAATGTAAAAGAGGAAGGTAACCAATAAACCATATGTGTTCAAAATATAATATACACCTCGCCAAAGTTGTAACAATCGTGTTTCTAGAAAATTCCTTAGGTTTTATTTTTTAGTAAAAAAGTAGTATGAAAATCTGCCACAAAAGATGTTCATGTCAATTTTATAATGACGCTTTGCTGTTTCCACTTGACAAACTATGACTCCTCCAATCAACACAACATTAAGAAGCCATGAGGCATCTTTCTTCATCACTCACAAGCAATAAGGTAATGCAAAGTGGCAACCCTATTGAAGACAACAAAATTAAAAGAATGAGCAATGATTAAATGTTTGTTTTTAGGAAGCACAACAAGGGACTGCCCATTCTCTTTTGGCACATGCCAATCTAAAAAACAGACTACTCTCTTTCTTGTAGCTTTCTAATACAAGTTTTTTTTTGGTATAAATAGGATTCAGTTTTGAAGGTATTTGATCATCCCCAAACTTAAAAAAGTAAAAGGAAAGGAACAAAGAGAGCAAAAAGATGGCAAGTTTTTCATCAAAATCCAATAAAAGATCCATCAGTTTGCCAAGCAGATCACATCCAGCTACTCAGAATATTGAAGAGGAGCTCAATAAGCTTAAAACTTGGGAATTCTCTGCTTCACCAACTGCAGAAGCTGTTTATAATGGTCTAGTTGGTTTTGGGGAGGTGCATAAGTGTATGGGCGAACCTCTAAACTTGCCCCTGACACTTCAATCCCTTTCTCAGTGCCAAAATAAGAAATGGGTCGATGAAATCTTGGATAAATCTGTGAGGTTTCTTGATATTTGTGGCACAACAAGGGAGGTCGTGTCGCAATTTAAGGAAAATGTTAAAGATGTTCAGTCTTCACTCAGGAGGAGAAAAGAAGATTTGAGCATCAACAAGTACACCACATTCAGGAAGAAGATGAAAAAAGAAGCCAAAAGTTTGATTACAGCTTTGAAAAGAATGGATCATGAGGAAGTAGTTGATGTAATGGAGGTTGATGATCAACTTGTCTCAGCTGTTATCAGAGTCCTAAGAGAAGTTGCCACAATGGGAATTTCAGTTTTCCAAATGTTGTTGAATTATTTGTCAGCCTCAAATTCTAAGCCAACTAGCAAATGGTCTTTGGTTTCAAGATTAGTCAACAAGGGTGGAGATCAAGGCAATGTAAATGAAATAGAAAGTGTTGATGCTGCATTAAGCAGCCTAATCAAGTGTGGTCCTAATGAAATGGAGAAGATCCAATTTGTGCAGAGCAAATTGGAAAGAGTGGAAGCTCATTTTGAATGCATTGAGAATGGTCTTGACAACATCTTTAGATGTTTGATCAGATCAAGGAGCACACTCCTAAATGTTGTCTCTTGCCAATGAAAATACTATACTCTTGTCATGTATTGTATTGCATAAGCATATCCAAATCCAAATCCAAATATATGTAGGATATGCTTATGAAATCCATGTAAAGGAACAATTTTGTAATTAACATACATACAGTGAAATTTATTATATAGCTATATCAATTGTGCCTCTTTTTCTCTCTAGTCTATTTTTGTAACTTCAACCAAACAAAAATGAATGGATGAACTTAAACATACTTTGGTTGAACCCACAAAATTCTTCCTTGAATGGACAAATCAATTACTTTATAAGTGCCCAAGGTACTTAATTTTACAAGCAAGTAAAGCGGGTTAGATGATGGTCCTTTTTTTTTTATGACCGTGGTGTCCGGATTAGCTTTTGCTGACCGTGATGTCCGGATTAGCTTTTGCGCACAGGGTACCTGCCACCTCTCACCAACAACAGGTAGCTGATAACTCTGTCCACCAAGACTACTGAGTTTTAAACCTGAGATCTGATGATTCTCAATCACTTCATTGACACCCTAGATGCAATGCTGATCATTCGGCATGTTCAGTACTATTTCTTTGAGGTAATTAACTGATACAACCTATAATTGAATATCATGACCATCGGTTGAATTGGATTGTAAGTAAATAGCTGTTAAGCATTAATTATGGAGGATTCTCTTAGTGGAAAAAACGGACCAAGGAAACATCAACGCAACAGGCCACTCGTGCACACCTAACTAAATAAGAAACTCTAATAATTAGATCTGAAATCCTTTAAATGCTGACTTATAAATAAACAATCAATTATAGTAATTATCACAAACATACAAATCCAGCCTTCCATTCGTGCACAATTAAAATAATTTTCTTCATTATTCTTAATCTCAATTATAAGCAGATGATTTATTTATATAATGATATCGGTGCTTGTCTCCTTCTAGTATTGAAGAGTTCCACTCGTCCAGCTAAGACAACCTCAGAATGCCATGTTCTTGCCGACAAAGTACTTGTAGAAAAAAAATATAAAAAAAGAAGAGGAAGATGGTTGGACTGGCACAATGCCTGGGATGAAAGAAGAGTTAATATCTCAAAATTTCACTCATCGTGCAATCACATATGTAAGTTTTGATACTATCTAATACATACACTTCTTCACTAAAGTTGTTTGCAATTTTCTTTTTTGAAAAAAAGTCGTACGAGAATCTTCTATAAAAAATCTTCATCTCAATTTAATAGTGGCGACTAGCTGTTTCCAATTCATGACAAACTGAAGCTCTTTCAAACAAGAGTAACATCAACAAGCCACGTATGTGCTGAGACATCTTTCATCCACTTTGAAGCAATAAGGTAACGCCAAGTTGCAACCCGTGGAAGACAAAATCATTAAAAAAATCACTAATGACTAAAGTTTTTTTTTTTTTTTTGAAGCATAATAAGCTCACCGAACTCTGAGGTAATCCCCACACCTCGTCACATGGCAATCTCAACGCTGTATTAGCGGATTATTCTGTATCTTGTCGCTTTCTATACAGTTTTGGTATAAATAAAATGAGTTTTGAAGGTCTTTGTTCATCCCCAAAGAAAAACAGAGGAAAAAAATGGCAACTTTTTCATCAAAATCAAATAAAAGATCCATCAGTTTGCCAAGCAGATCACATCCAGCTACACAGAATATTGAAGAGGAGATCAACAAGCTCAAAACTTGGGAATTCTCTGCTTCACCAACTGCAGAAGCTGTTTACAGTGGTCTAATTGGTTTGGGGGAGGTGCATAAGTGCATGGTTGATCTTTTAAACTTGCCCCTGACACTTCAATCCCTTTCTCAGTACCAAAACAAGAAATGGGTCGATGAAATCTTGGATAAATCTGTGAGATTTCTTGATATTTGTGGTACAACAAGGGAGGTCGTGTCGCAATTTAAGGAAAATGTTAAAGATGTTCAGTCTTCACTCAGGAGGAGAAAAGAAGATTTGAGCATCAACAACTACACCACATTCAGGAAGAAGATGAAAAAAGAAGCCAAAAGTTTGATTACAGCTTTGAAAAGAATGGATCATGAGGAAGTAGTTGATGTAATGGAAGTTGATGATCAACTTGTCTCAGCTGTTATCAGAGTCCTAAGAGAAGTCGCCACAATAGGAATTTCAGTTTTCCAAATGTTGTTGAATTATTTGTCAGCCTCAAATTCTAAGCCAACTAGCAAATGGTCTTTGGTTTCAAGATTAGTCAACAAGGGTGGAGATCAAGGCAATGTAAATGAAATAGAAAGTGTTGATGCTGCATTAAGCAGCCTTTCCAAGTGTGGTCCTAATGAAATGGAGAAGATCCAATTTGTACAAAGCAAATTGGAAAGAGTGGAAGCTCATTTTGAATGCATTGAGAATGGTCTTGACTACATCTTTAGATGTTTGATCAGATCAAGGAGCACACTATTAAATGTTGTCTCTTGCCAATGAAAATAGTAGTAGTATCTCATAAGCATCCGAGTATTGTAGGACATGTTTATGAAAACCTTGTAAAGGAATTTTTTTGTAATTACACATATACAGAATCTTAGTTATACTCACAAACTCTGCCCGTCTTTCTCTTGTCTATCTTTCTCATTTACCATCAACAACAATCTGGCAAGGAACTTAGATATATATATATATATACTTTGGTTAAATCCACGAAATGCTTCCTTGAATGAACAAGTTAACTTGACATTTTTGAAGGTTCGTTTTACTATATTATCTTTATTTTAATTATTTTTAAAGAAATCTAAGTTTGACTAATAATATTGGAAAAAGCAAAAAGAAATCTCTATTGGTATATGCTAACGTAGACACGTAAAAAGGAAAATTAATTTTTAGTATATGAACCACGTAAAATGAAATGATGAAAGTAATAAAGGTGCCTCTAAAATGTCCCACGCACTTAATCTTAGTAGTGCAAATAAAAGACATGGCGGAGATGATGATCTCATGAATGATGGTATTATGTTGAGTTTTTTTAAAAAAAGAAGAAATTAGCTGTGTTTTAACGGACCAAGGAAACATCTATGCAACAAGCCACTCGTGCACATCTATCTAAAATATGTATTATTCGTCTCTATCTTCTTAACCACTGAATCTATTTATTAATTAGTGAAAAATATAATCACAAGTTTCTTCATCTGTTTAATTAGATCTCAAATCCTTGAAATGCTTATAACCTATTACCTATTCTTCTCTACATTTGTTGATTTTTTTTAAAAAAAAATATTCTTCCATAATCTTTTTGAATGATACAAATAAACCATTATCAAAATCCGTCTTTAAACAATATCAAATTAAATAATCAGGAAGAAATCAGTGATCTTAGTTAGGAGTTAATCCATCACAAAATGGGATACATTTATAATAACGCGTTAATTTGGAATTTAGCAGTTTATAAGTATACTGTAAAGAAGAAGATTGTACTCTCCAGGTTAGACAATATATTTATATGGATTGCTAAGTTAAATTATCATGGACAAACAAATTAAAATTTCCATTCGTGCACAATTAAAAATTTTGTCTCATTATTCTTAATCTCCATTATGATCAGTCGATTAATATAATATAATCATATTGATGTTGTCTCCTTCTGGTTTAGAAGAATCTCACTCCTCCAGCTAAGACAACAATGTACTTGCAGACAAAATTGTAGAAAAAATTATTTTTTTAAAAAAACTAACACATGAGGTGGTTGTACTGGGCGCAATGCCCGGGAGGAAGGGAGCCTATTATTTACTCGTGGCTTCATCTAGATGATCTTGTCATACCATCTCATAACTAGAACAAATTATTGGTTTTTGTTGCACAAATAATGTGACAGGTCAACTAGGTTAATGGACTGCCTACAGATAAATCCGCAACATATATACCATCAAATCTTAGTAACTCAGTTGGTTAACTATGTCATGTTTTGAAAATTACTTTTAAAAATTTAGTAATCACATTTTTATGGGTAATCCTGTTTTCTTGTGAGGAAGGTAACGAACAAGCCATACGTGTAGTAGTATCACCTTTGCCACAGTAGTACTAGAGTTCCCTTATCCCTTCAATATGTAATCTAACTTTATTAAAGTTGTTTCTGAGAAAGATCTTCAATAAGCAATAACAGATCTTAATAATGGAGCTTTGCTGTTACCGGTCATTGACAAACTATGGCTAAACAACATTAAGAAGCCACGTATTTGCTGATACATCTTTTATAACTAACAAGCAATGGGGTAATGCAAAGTGGCACAATAAGCTCACCCAACCCCATTCTCATGCCAACCTAAAAAACAGAGTACTCTGTTTCTTGTCGCTTTCTATACAATTTTGGTATAAATAGGAATTAGTTTCAAAGGCATTTGATCATATCCCCAAACTTTTGAGTCCCAAGTCCAAAGAAAACAAACAGAGAAAATATGGCAAGTTTTTCATCAAAATCCAATAACAGATCCATCAGTTTGCCAAGCAGATCACATCCAGCTACTCAGAATATTGAAGAGGAGATCAACAAGCTTAAAACTTGGGAATTCTCTGCTTCACCAACTGCAGAAGCTGTTTATAATGGTCTAGTTGGTTTTGGGGAGGTACATAAGTGTATGGCTGATCTTTTAAACTTGCCCTCGACTCTTCGAGCCCTTTCCCAGTGCCAAAATAAGAAATGGGTCGATGAAATCTTGGATAAATCTGTGAGATTTCTTGATATTTGTGGCACAACAAGGGAGATCGTGTCACAATTTAAGGAAAATGTTAAAGATGTTCAGTCTTCACTCAGGAGGAGAAAAGAAGATTTGAGCATCAACAAGTACACCACATTCAGGAAGAAGATGAAAAAAGAAGCCAAAAGTTTGATTACAGCTTTGAAAAGAATGGATCATGAGGAAGTAGTTGATGTAATGGAGGTTGATGATCAACTTGTCTCAGCTGTTATCAGAGTCCTAAGAGAAGTTGCCACAATGGGAATTTCAGTATTCCAAATGGTGTTGAATTTCTTGTCAGCTCCAATTTCTAAGCCAATTAGCAAATGGTCTTTGGTTTCAAGATTGGTGAACAAGGGTGGAGATCAAGGCAATGTAAATGAGATAGAAAGTGTTGATGTTGCATTAAACAGCCTTTCCAAGTGTGGTCCTAATGAAATGGAGAAGATCCAATTTGTGCAGAGCAAATTGGAAACAATAGAAGCTCATTTTGAATGCATTGAGAATGGTCTTGACAACATGTTTAGATGCTTGATTAGATCAAGGAGCACACTACTAAATGTTGTCTCTTGCCAATGAAAATAGTAGTAGTATTGTATTTGCATTATTGCATAAGCATCCGAATATTGTAGGACATGCTTGTGAAGGAACAATTTTTGTAATTACAGCAAAAACATACATATATAAATCATAGTGCCTCTCCTTTTTTCTTTTCTATTTTTATCAAACAAATTTCTTAATGAACTTAGATATATACTTTGGTTAAATCACCAATTAGTTAATACTTTGTTGTTCCAAGGCCCTTAAAGAGTGTACCTAGGTGGTTATTTTTTTCCATTTACCAAATCAAACCAAATAAGAATATGTTTTTTCAAACCACCACCATCTCTAAAACGCTTTATGGGGTATAGAGATGGCAATTAGGGTAAACTCTTAATGTGGCGGAGCTGGGCTAACATAATTTTTGAGAAAAAAAATCAAGGTCCGGATTAAAAGATGGATCGGGTGAAAAAGAAAAGTGACCCGCTTTTATCCGAGACAATAATATATTCTTCACATATTCCACACAATCAAATATACAACCATGTTGAAATAGATATCCTAACTATCCATTGGGATATTAATCTCTATAGACGAAGAAACCCACAAATATTGTGAAAGAAAAGTAACTACTATATGATAAATGTTATTCCCTTCGTCCTGAGGTACTTTGACTCGACACGGAGTTTAAAAAAAGAATGAAGACTTTTAAAACTTGTGATCTATAATGAATATTAGAAATTTGTGTGACTATAATATTTTAAAGTTAAATTATTACTTAATATAGAAATGTGTCATTCTTTTTTAAACGAACTAAACAAGAAAGTAAGTCATATAAACTGGAACCAAGTACATTTTGATTTATAAATCTACTGGCAGAATAAAAATACATCAACAATAAAATAATTACAAATTATTGTAATTGATTAAGAAAAATACATAGAGAACTTTCACATATTTAAAATATATTTATTAAAAAAAAAATATATAATTAAACACAGCTTCAATTTTTACATTTTCAAATAAAAATTATTTTTAATCCTCATGACCAAACGTCTACTTAATGTTGTTCGTGCATGTGCCCAAGAGAGTTGTTTATTAGTCTTGAAAAGGTGGAAAAGTGATTTTTATGATAGAACCAATAATTATGAGCATTAATTTGGAGATTCTCTTGGTAGAAAACATGGAGAAAATAAGTATCAACACAACGTGCACACTAAACTAAAGTATATTCGTCATTATCTTCTCATCTCCTTTTTCGATTTGTGAAATCTCAAGATTGGTCTCCCTCTTTATTGGCTTTTTTTAAATAATTTTAAGGGGTATTTATCCATAATCTTTTTGCATGATACAAATAGTATCAATCTTTGTTTTAACACTAAGTATACCGACCTTTAGCATTGTATATCCTCCACCAGTAACCTCTGAGACTTGTCTATTTCTAACTAACAATAATTAGAGGGAATTAAAAGTGTTTGGAACTGAGCATTAATTAAAAGGTGTTGTATAAGGGTCTACCTCACTTTGATGGCAGGGAACATTAGAAGAACAAGCCACTCGTGCACAGCTATTTATTAATCATATCATGACCTTCTTTCATTATACGCCTTAATTTGCACCACATTTATTTGCACTTTAGCCATTTATTATTGAACACCAAGTTCTTGAGCCAACGTGTATTCGTGTGCCTAATCGAGTTGGAGCCACATTATTAATTGTCATCCGGTAGCAATGGCACAACTCTTGGCAGCCAGGAGGGAGCTGAAGTCCCGTATGAAGGCAAAGTTACACAATTCTTTTAAAAGGACAATTGATTAGAGTCTTTGTTTGCTAAATGTATATCACTTCACCACGTTAAAAGGGCATAACCACATTACAATCACATGCTCAGAGTAGTAGACCCCCTTTTTGTGCTTCCTTAGTTGATGCTCATTGCTCACCAAATTTAGTCTCTCTTCTCACAAAGAAACTAAAAGTAAAACATAAAAAGCCATGGCTGCTCCAAGCCTTTTCGATCGATCAGTTTGCCCAACAGATCACACCCCACAACTCAGAGAGTTGAAGAGGTGCTTAATGGATTGGAGACATCAGTTGCACCAACATCGGAGACAATTTGTAATAATTTGCTTGGGTTGGAGGAGTTAAACTGCCTCAAACCTTTCGGATGATATCCCAACGCCAACATGTTGAATGGTTTGAGGAGTTATTGGGAAACTCGGTTAGTGATTCTTGATGTTTGTGGCACTATAAGGGAACTCGTCTCTCAGTATAAAGAAAACGTAAGAGCTCTTCAATTTTCACTCAGAAGACGAAAAGGAGATTCAAGTGCATAAGCTGGAATTGCAAGATTCACCACTTTCAGCAAGAAAATGAAGGAGGACACCAAAAGATTAGTCTTGTCCTTGAAGCAAGAGGATTGTGAGACTCTCACCGCAACATTCCTGGAAGCAGATCAGGAGACAATAGCTGTGATTAGAGCACTAAGGGAAGCCAATGCAGTTTGCATTTTGATTTTCAAAATGCTCTTGTCTGTGCCACTTTTGAAGCCGAAACAGCCAAAATGGTCATTGGTTTCAAAACTGATACACAATGGAAGAACAGAACAGGAAGGCCTAGAAAACAGTACGAACTTGGAAACAAAAGTGGAGACTTTTGAGGCTCAACTTGACGACATTGAGAAGGGATTAGAAGGATCATTTAGGAGCCTGATTAGATCAAGAAGCTCGCTCCTGAATGTTTTCTCCAGCTAATCTGGAAGTTCCTACTCCATTAACTGTATAGTAGTTCACCACACTTTGTACATGGATAATTTTGCTACAAATATTTATTACACCAATTGGAAGACTGTTTCTTTCACTCTATCTGACTCCCTTCTCCCATTACCTAGCTAAGAAACATCAATCCTTAAAATCAAATCAGCTATGATAAGTATCTCATGGGTTATAACTTAAACACAGTTTTGAGTTTCCTAAAAAGACTTTAAAAACTTGCTTGAGCTTGGATTTCCAATGTTTCACTGTTTCTAGAAAATTGATTGACTAACTTAATTTATCATTTTTCTGCACAAACTAGTCTGGAAATAACTTAATAAGCCACATCTATGTAAAGTTAGAAACTATCTTTACGCGTCTTAAATTTCATTTAGAGTTATCTTAGAAGACAAGAAATATGTGCAGTAAGTTTCCTCGACATGTACCAATTTATTAATGGAACAGAAACTCATGAAAAATGAGACAGCATTAAGCAAATCCACATAATTACTTTGATTTGATCGGCAAATGTATTGCACACACGGCCACTTTACTAAACATAAGTAGTTTGGATCGAATCAAATAGACAAATTATATACATATTTTGTAAAATTACATACTTATGAACATTATTAAAAGTATATACCTAATTAAATAATTAAGATAACACATTTATTAAAATTCGATTATTTTGTCGGGCTTTTTTTTTTAACAAAACCAAAATCAAATCAAATATTATCATTTTAAAAAAATGTAAAATCAAATCAAATTCAAATAAAATAAATTTGTTTAATCAGTTTGGATCGACTTTTATCTAAATCGTGAACACTCCTAGTCGAGAGTATTGTGTTTTCCTGAATGCAATTATTATTTTTCTAGTGCAACATATATGGCCTTAAATCGATGAGAAAAATAATTTCTTAAAAATGTTATTTCACTTCATAAATACCTATCACGGGAGAGCCACTTTTTTTAGAGTATATTAATGAGTAGGATTGAAATTCCAAGCGCTCCTAGCTCATAAACCACACACAGACAAACACATGGAGGCCCAATCTTCTCGGTAAAGAAGAACTATTTCGCACGATATTAAGAAAGCCTAGTTCCAAAAGAGCGTTATCACGGATTTCAACCAAAGCAAGTAAATATAATATCAATTATACACACCCTTCTTGTAAAAAGAAAAAAGAAAAGAAGTGAAAATATATTATGCCCCTAATTAATAGAACCCGTTTATCTGAGAAAGACAACTCAACCTCTACATCTTAATTGTAAGGCGCACCTGACATGCGCTAAGGCACATGTCAGGCACCTTACAAACAATTTCACGGCCTTCTGTTCAAATATTGCCCTTTTGGTTTGAACCTTCTTTTTATTGCCCTTTTGAGATTTTTGCTCAAACTTTTTTGCCCTTTTGGCTCCGGACTCCCTAATACCGACCTCTAGCTTTGCATATCCTCCGCCAGTAACCTCTGAGACTAGTCTATTTCTCACTGATAATTAGGGGGGAAATTAGAAGTGTTTGGTGCAAGTAAAGATCAATTGAGCATTAATTAAAACGTGTTGTATAAGGGTCCACCTCACTTTAGTCTGCAGTGGATGGCAGGGAGCATTAGAAGAACAAGCCACTCGTGCACAACTATTTATTTATTAAAACATCTTCTTTCATTTTTTTTTCTTCCAACTAAATTCGAATTCGCACCGAATTCCACGGTTAAAGGCTCCGTAGCTGGAATTCGAACTCGAGAGCTATTGAAGGAGTAATTATTTCATTACAACCTTGTCGGTCATACTACCTTCTTTCATTATACCCCTTACCCAGAACTAGCACCACATCTATCTACACTTTAACCATTTATTATTGAGGCGCGTCAACCGTGTGCCAAATTGAATAATGGCTGAATATTCCAATAATATTTGATACCGCATCAATGGAGCCACATGGTAAGCATATTATTAATTGCCATTCGGCAGCATTGGCAGGGAACTGACCTGTAACTGAAGCCCCATATGAAAGCAAAGTCACACAACTCTTCTCAATTTCAAAACAGTGAAGGCTAATAAATGACAATTATTTAGAGCCTTTGGTTGCCAAAGCGTGTCATTTTACCAATTTAAAGGCATATCCACATGGCCACATTACAATTCACATGCTGAGCGTCCCCTTGTTGTGCCATCGACCTATATAAATGTCCTTTGGTTGATGCTCATTGCTCACCAAATTTAGTCTCTCTTCTCACAAAGAAACTAAAAGTAAAACATAAAAAGCCATGGCTACTCTTCCTTGTTCAAGGACCAAGCCTTTTCGATCGATCAGTTTGCCCAACAGATCACACCCCACAACTCAGAGAGTTGAAGAGGTGCTTAATGGATTGGAGACATCAGTTACACCATCAACAGAGACAATTTGTAATAATTTGCTCGGGTTGGAGGAGTTACAGAAGTGCACGGATGATCTTCTTAAACTGCCTCAAACCTTTCGGATCATATCCCAACACCAACATGTTAAATGGTCTGAGGAGTTATTGGGGAACTCGATTAGGATTCTTGATGTTTGTGGCACTACAAGGGAACTTGTCTCTCACTATAAGGAAAACATAAGAGCTCTTCAATCCTCATTCAGAAGACGAAAAGGAGATTCAAGTGCAGAAGCTGAAATTGCTAGGTTCACCACTTTCAGCAAGAAATTGAAGACAGACGCCAAAAGATTAGTCTTTTCCTTGAAGCAAGTGGGTTGTGAGACTCCTGCCGCAGCATTATTGGAAGCAGATCAGGAGACAATAGCTGTGATTAGAGCACTTAGGGAGGCCAATGCAATTTGTGTTTTGGTTTTCCAAATTATCTTGTCCTTCTTATCTGTGCCACTTTTGAAGCCGAAACAGCCAAAATGGTCATTGGTTTAAAAAATGATACACAACGGAAGAACAGAACATGAAGGCCTAGATAACAGTACAATCTTGGAAACAAAAGTGGAGACTTTTGAGGCTCAACTTGACGGCATTGAGAAGGGATTAGAAGGAGCATTCAGGAGCCTGATTAGATCGAGAAGCTCGCTCCTGAATGTTTTCTCCAGCTAATCTGGAAGTTCCTACTCCATTAATTATATAGTAGTTCACCACATTTTGTAAATGGATAATTTTGTACTTATGCTAGAAATATATATTACACGAATTGAAAGACTATACTCAAATTTTTGTTTCTTTCTCTCTATCTGGCTCATCTGGCTCATCTGACTCCCTTCTCCCCTTACCTAGCTAAGAAACATCAATATGTAAGAAAAAATCAGTTACAATATGCATCTCACGGGTTACAACTTAATTAGAAAACAATTTTGAGTTTCCTGAACAAGACTTTTAAAACTTGCTTGATTTGAATTTCCAACAAGAAGCCTATAATAAAATGCATTTTCTAGTAAGAGTGTTTCAGTGTTTCTAGAAAATTGCTTCACTAAGTTAATTTACCATTTTCTGGCACAAAGTAGTCTAAAGTAACTTAATGAGCCACTCGTGCACAACTATGTAAAGTTAGAAACTATCTTTACGTGCAGTAAGTTTCCTAAGGGAAGCCAATGCAGTTTGCATTTTGATTTTCCATCTGCTCTTGTCCTTCTTGTATGTGGCCTAGTGGTATGTGCCACTTTGCTCTCTCAGAGTCATCTAAGTTTTCCAATCCCTCTACTATTCTACAAAATATATTTTAGACTTAAGCTTGTTAAGATCACTTGTCCAAACCTGCACAACAACTCCTCCTTCTGAACCTCCCTCATCTTCTATAATGCTGAATATCTTCACAAAAGCACCTTCAGAGACTAGAATTTTTTGAACTTTCTGAAGATTTTAAAGGAGTTGAGCCAAAACTAGGCACAAAGTAAATAAAATTTGAAGATTAGAATGGGGAGGCAGCCCCAAGGAAAGGAAGCAGCACTCACTTCAGTCTCACAGTTCAAGCAAGTCAGAAGTGTCATTGCCCCATTTCGTATGACCGTCAAGACAATGCCAAAGTTAGAATCTCACAAAGATTGCCAAAGTTAGAATCCCACAAAGACCAAGAGCATAATAATTTTATCATTTCCAGCTCATACCTCAGAATCGTTAAGAGAACTCATAAGTTGTTTGATACCACCGGGAATGCTACAAATAGCTTCCAGTAATCTGAATATTATTTAAGCACGTTGTCTCCTCAAAATGGGTTTAAAAAGAGTACTTGAAACAATATGCAGCGAAAGTACTAAACATACTTTTGTGGAGAATCAATTAGGAGGGTCATCAAAAGGTGAAATGTATAGTATTGTACATGAGAATTCTCCTGTGACTGCCAGAGTAATTAGATCAGCCAAATTGCAAGGAGATTACTAGATATACAGCTAAAACAAGCAAGAATAATAGCAATAACATGCTTACCAACAATTATAGAAATATTCTCTTCTTTGCTAGAGAGCAAGTCACTATTTATCAAATTTGGCTGAACCTCATTTGCAGGCCCTTTTGCATGATTCATTGGAGTTAAAGTCATCAGAAGAGTTTCCAGAGCCTCCATGACCTTCAAGCACCCAATATGAGTAACTTTTATTACTAAGTAAGACGAGGAAGGTAATCATGTTGCATAAAACGTACATCAATTGACAAAAAGGGAAGATTTTATCATTTGCCACCAATGGAGAAAGAGGACCTTTTCAAAAAAAAGTTGTTACTATGTATTTATTTTTTGATAAAAGTAATAAGTAGCAGACTTTATAATGCAGGGAATAGGGATCAACAAAAATAACAAAATGCACTAGATCTTTCAAAAGTAAATACCTTGAAGTCCCAAACTTTAAAAGAAAAAAAGAAAGGGTTCCACCAACATCACTGAGATAGTTACACAAAGTTTTTAGTTTGAGATAGAGTGTAACAAGATTTGTTCTTTACCAGCAGAAGACCACACAGTTTGATCAATGACACAAAAATAGTCCACAGGTCACAACAATAGTGAAAAACATCTCAATGGAATTAGGAATTTGAAAATTATTTTAACTGTATTTCTCTGATTGGCTGTTGGCCTCAGAAACTGATATGGAAAGTCAAAACACCATATATAGTTGATTCCTTTACATGGATGTTGGCAAAAGAGGCATTCTTCACCAAATCCCTCACTGGTCTTCGTGGACGATTAGTCCCCTTTCTGTACTCTTCTACAAATCATCTAAATACTATGTTTTCTCATTGCATCAAGACAAAATGATGAAATAAAAAAAAGATGAACATGAATTCAGCGGAAACAAAGAAGAAATCTCACCCGAAAGGACATGCAAACACAAACATACACAGGTGAGTGACACGCATAGGATGAAGAGAGGGAGGAAATTCTCCTGTATATTTCATGTTTCCATTTCAACATCTTTTTCTTTTATAATTTCTCATGCAGTGGGGATACATTTACAGAAGTTACCACTTGGCTAATGGCCCATTTTGGAAATTTGCTCCTGTACTAGACATTCATTCTCCGTATTAACTTTACTAATACAGTTTAAATCGAATTATTCTTTTTAGTTGTTTTCAGGAGTACAAATTTTTCACATGATTGAGTATCGTCCCAATGAGTGAGGATTCATAAACCCAACCTCAATTGATTTGAGATTGAGTCTGTAGTTATTTTTTTGTTTTCAGGTGCACCAATTGTTCATCACATAAACAACAGGAATTCATAAATTCACATTGGAATTTAGCATGTTAAAGCATCATACGGACTTGATCAAACAAAAATTTACCTATCTTCACTTGAACCCGAGTTTTCATTACCAAATACCCTTCCGTCTACACCCTGCAAAACAAAACATTTCAATCAAGTCAATCACACCTAGTTACACATTATCAAAACATTGTTCATCAGTCATCCATACAATATTTTCCATGAAAACATATAAGGAAACCAAAATATACCTGGTTCATAACAACTAAACCCATTCCTCTATTACTTGATCACGTTTCTTTAAATTCTGGAATACATTACGAAAAACAAAATCCTTTCGTTTAACAATAGGTCAAACCCATTCAAAAACTTGACAAGTGATTATTTTCTATGAAACTCAAAACTGTAAGGACTATTTATTTTACCAGAAAATCAACGAGAAGAACTATTCAAAGCTAAAAAAAATAATTTTCTCTGGGGAAAGAAACGAAGATCTAAGAGCTTAAAGCCTGTGTGTTGTGAGCTTACCTTACCTGAGACAAAAAGGAACTGAAGAAGAGGGAAAAGAGACGGAAACAGGGGGAGATAGACAGGTTCAAGTCAAATTAGAATAGAAGGGTATGAACTCGGCCCGTCTCTGTCTATTCATTCTTGGGCCGGGCTGATTTTGCGGCCCGAATAGCAGCTTTTGACATAGCTTGCGTTTGGAATATGATATAGAGTCTCTAGTAAGATTTCAAATCACCATTTGGAGGCAATCTCAAATTAAATCATTAATAGTCCACATCAATGTTGCTCGCATGAGAAAATTTTGCTTCTTGGACTTGTCATAAGTTAGTGCACCATCCTTCCAACATCAATAGTAATCCTGATTTTGTGCGGGTGGCTTAGCTGAAAGAATGGAGTAAGGCAGTAAATGGGAACCTGGATTTTCAGAAACAACATGTGCTGGCTTAACTAGCAGAATTGAAGAAAATCCAAAATCACAGGTCTCACTGGGAAGATGATATAGCTGCAAGAATGGCTGAGTTTGAAGAAATTGCTAGAAAAGAAGAGATTGCTCGAAGACAAAGGTCTAGGGCAACATGGCTCAAGGCCCCCTTTGAGCCTCATGAGATCGTGGAGAGTTTGTGCTGAGGACAAGGTCCCAGGTCCAGATGGCTTCTCTATGGATTTCTTTGAAACACTGTTGGAAAATCATTAAGAAGACTTGGTAGCACTTGTAGAGAACTTCCATGATAAGGTGGTTTTCTAGAAGAGCATTAATGCAACCTTTGTTGCATTGATCCCCAAGAAAGTAGGAGCAATGGAGCTAAATGACTTTAGACCTATCAGCCTAATTGGGGGAGTCTATAAAATCATAGCAAAATTGTTTGCAGAGAGACTCATGAAGGTGATCAACTTTTTAGTGGATAATTAACAAATGACTTTCATTAAAGGAAGACAAATAATGGATGCAGTGGGGATAGCAAATGAGTGTGTAGAGTGTAGACTCAAGACAGAGAAGCAAACAAACCAGGGGTGGTATGCAACTTTGGACTTGTCAACTAATCCGAATCACACAATGTTGTCGAGTTGTTGTATCCTGGAGGGGACAAATCAAGGGTTATACCGTTGAATCAGTGTAGATTATACCGCAGTGGAGAGCGGGATATCCACGCCTCATCTTGAATGCTTATTTATTCATATATGTTCATTTTATTTTCTAACTTTAATTTGTGGTATATACATACACCAGCAGTATACTGTTGTTAATTCCTTAAATATTGCATGATACATCATTCTCCATATTGCCTATATTACTTTGGACACTGAGTCTTTGGTTCTCCAGTCTGCAACCATAAAAAGGAATAGGGTTATTACCTGTTGCTTAGGTGCAATTTATTAATAAATTAGTTTTCCTTTTGCAAATCAAACATGGCAAACAACAACACATACGTGTATAGATTAAACATTTTAGATCTTCTAATTTGTATTTTGTATTATCAATGGACACCCACGCTGTTAGCATCGTGATTTCTCCACCAAGTGATGCGACAATGCTTAGTAGTTAGGGAAGGGGCAACCTGTAACTGAACCCCATATGAAGGCAAAGCCACATAATTTATTCAATTAAATGACTAACTATTAGAGCTTTTCACTTCTGTTTGTCAAATGCAGAGTAATTTACCAAATTCCAAGGGATACCCACATGACCACATTTTTTTCTTCTTGAAGGCTTACTTGCTTGTATAAATGAACTTGACTTCTCTTTAAAAAACATGGCATCTGATATCTCAAAATCCTAAATCCGCCTCTGCTAGTTAGTAAAGTTTGGTGTAAACACCCGGGCGGATTAAAATAAACTTCCATACGTGCACAGTTCCATAATAAAATAAACTTCAGACCACCTATTACTACATGACAAAAACTTAACTAAACAAATAAAGCAGGCTTCTTGAAGTTGTTGCATTTTCAATCAAATAAAATGTTAGTGTCACAGTATTGGCACCATTTCTGGAGACAAAAAGGATCAAATCTTTCAAACACCCACATGATTATTAGATGCCTCACGTTCAGTAGAACCTTTTGTTGGCCAAATGTGTGGCAGGTTTACAAGTTCCAAAAAGATACAGCAGTGCAACACATGCTGATTTAATTAGGCAATCGCTCATCTTATCTCCTCCTTATGGTGTTCTGACTATAAATACCAACTCTGATGCTTCAATTCCATCAACACTTTGAGATATTCCCTCATCAGAGAGAAAAAAAAACAACATAAGAAATGGATGTTTTTTCTTCAAAACCCAATCACGTTCGATCAATCAGTTTGCCCGGGAGATCACACCCTACCACCCAGAGAGTTGAAGAGGAGCTCAACAAGCTCAAATCATTGGAAGTATCAGTTGCACCAGCAGCCGTGAGCAATGGTTTAATCGGTTTGGAGAAATTGTACAAGTGCATAGATGATCTTCTCAACTTGCCTCAAATACTTCAAGCCCACTCTCAGAGTCTAAATGCAAAATGGCTTGACGATTTATTGGATGAATCAGTGAGGCTTCTTGATCTTTGTGGCACAATAAGGGAACTCGTCTCACAATGTAAAGAAAATGTAAGAGATTTACAATCATCTCTTAGAAGGAGAAAAGGAGATTCAACTACAGATGACAGCGTTGAAAGATTTACCTCTTTCAGCAAGAAGATCAAGAGGGACGCCAAAAGATCTGTCTCGACTTTGAAACAAATGGATCAAGAGACTGCAGAATTGGTCTTGCTAGATGCAGATCAAGAAACAGTAGCTGTGATTAGAGCACTAAAAGAAGCTAATTCAATATGTCTTTCAACTTTCCAAATGCTCTTGTCCTTCTTGTGTGTGCCACTTTTGAAGCCTAAGCCATCAAAATGGTCATTGCTTTCAAGATTGGTACAAAAAGAAAGAATAGCATCTGAATACCACGAGGAAAACATGAGCTTGGAAACAAGGCTGGAAACTTTCGAGGCTTACCTTGACAGCTTTGAAGATGGATTGGAAGCAGCATTTAGGCGTCTGATTAGATCTAGAAGCTCGCTCCTAAATATTTCCTCCTCCTAATCTGTCAGTTGTTATTCCAAACACTGTAAATTGTATATAAACAGTTTTGTAGTTATGCTAGAAATACACGAATCTCAAGTGAATGAATATACACCAATTTAATATCTGTCTCTAAGTGTATGTAATTTCACCAATAGCCCAAAATATTCGTCGAAATGGCTCTCTTAAAACTGGGGGGCTTGAAATAGATAAGACTCATAGCACGTTGGTTACATACTTCCTCTACATAATTGGTTTTGTTAGTCAAACCAAGGAAACCTCTCGTGTACGGTCAGATGAAGTAAATAATTGACCTGAAGAGTAATATTAATTCATAGCATGAATTGCAGAAGAATGAAGTCTGTGTGGAGGAAGCTTCACCATAAGTGCTTGCTACACAGGCTTATGGAGTTCTGCTAAAAGTTCCTCTGTACAGTGACCCTAGGTTGTTAATAAACTCCATCGGCCTCCCCAACACACTCTTGATATAAAAGAAACCTCCCGCTATAAAGGAAGACCAAAACCTGGGTCCCTCGATCAGCCTCCTTGAACCTGAAATCATCAGTAAGATACGCATCACAAATAAATTAGATAATATAGTTCATGATCTGCTTATCTTTAGTTAATAGTCCAACTAACTATGAGACCACCTTAACTTGACCATGTTGATTCAGTATCTGTTTGAATTCCTTCTCAAGTTCATTAAAAGATGTAGATCTAGTCAAGAAGCTTATCCTATATCACTAAATTTCATCAAGCTCCGAAGCCAATTTAACAAAAACAAAATCAAGATTCAAACTAGGATTTGGCATGAAATTACAGACAAAGCAGCCAATAGAGTGTTCTTTTGAACAAATTAATGGAGCAATTACCCATGCCACTTTACTCGAAACAATTTCTGGCAATAATTTTCTCATTGGCCGTGGTGCAATTTAGTAATCAACTAGTTTTCCTTTTCGAAATAAAATATGGCAAACAACCACACATACGTGTATAAATTAAATATACACTACACGTCCATTTGAATATTGGCAAAAAATATCTTTTCAGATCTTCTAATATGTATTTTGTGTAATTAATGGACATCAGCTCCTCCAAACGAGACAGCCTCAGTGGACCCACGTTGTTAGCATCTTGATTGCACCACCAAGTGATGCGACAATGCTTAGTAGTTAGGGAAGGGGCAACCTGTAATTGAACCCCATATGAAGGCAAAGCCACATAATTTATTCATTTAGATGACTAATTATTAGAGCTTTTGTCTGCCAAATGCATAGCAATTTACCAAATTCCAAGGGATACCCACATGACCACGTTTTCTCTTCTTGAATATCTATTTGTTTATATAAATGACATTTCTTCGTACTTATTGTTCATCACAACATTCAGCTTTTCATACAACATAGAAACACTAAAAACCATGGCTACTACTTCTTGCCATATTAGGTCAATCAGTTTACCCACTAGACCACACAATCAGAGAGTGGAAGAGATTCTCAACAAGCTCAAGACGCTGGAAGTATCTACTGCATCAACATCAGAGACTATTTGCAGTCGTCTACTTGTTTTGGAAGACCTACACAAATGTGTTGATGATCTTCTTAACTTGACTCACCTCTCCCAACATGGAAAATGGTTTGAAGATTTATCGGAACAATCCATGAGAATTCTTGATGTTTGTGGCACGATAAGGGAATTAGTGTCACAATGTAAGGGACACGTAAGAGATGCAGCAGCATCTGTCAGAAGGAGAAAGCAAGATTCAAACACAGAATCCAACATAGTAAGATTCGCCTCCTTCAGAAAAAAGATGAAGAAGGATGCTAAAAGATTAGTCTTGTCCTTAAAGCAAATGAATGAGGAGACTGAAGGATCAGTGTTCCTAGATGCAGCGCCGGAAATAGCAATTTTTATCAGAGCAATGAGAAAAGCCAGTGCATCATGCATTCCGATTTTCCAAATGCTCTTGTCTTTCATGTGTGTGCCACTCTTGAAGCCTAAATCATCTAAATGGTCACTGGTTTCAAGATTGGTGTATAAGGGAAGAGTATCATGTGAAGTCCAAGAACCAAACATGAACATGGAAACCAGGCTGGAAATTTTTGAGTCTCAACTTGATAGTATTGAGAATGGATTGGAAAGAGTATATAGATGCCTGATTAGATCAAGGAGCTCTCTACTAAATACAGTTTCCTTCTAAACTGTATAGTTGACCAAATTTTGTATATACAATTTTGTAGTTATGATAGAAAAGAACAATATACAAGTGAAAGATTATATGGAAAATCTAATCTGTGTCTCTCTCTTTTTTCATGATTTTGTTCCCCTCTGTGTGCAATTAACAGATATCTAAATTTACAATAGAATGATATTACTCTCGCATATCACAAGTTTCTAAGGCTGTTCCAACAACAGGATAAGCTTCTGAGTCTCCAATTTTTGTTGTCATATTCTATAAAGATATAGCCATGCGATAGTTTGGTCCCCGAATTGCAAATCTCTCCATCTATTTTAAAAAGAGAATTTTTGTTTCCTTATTGGCTGATCATCTAAAGGTAACTCAAAAAGTAAGATGTTTCTATAAAGAAGAAAGGATAAACCTAAAAATTATTCAAAGATTAATGAGTAATTTAGCCTATTTTGGGACCTAAATGAAATAGAAAATTGATAAATTCTTCAAAGGACACTGATAGGAACCGAGGTTTTTTACTAGATAAAAGCAACAGAAAATACAAAGAGAGACACAAGTATCTCGTATCTCGTAGAACAGTAGAAAATACAAAGAGAGACAAGTATCTCGTATCTCTTAGAACAACCTTTTCTGCATTTAAAAAATATATTACCATATGTCTACTTATTTACTAGATCTCCTACTATATAATAGATAACTTATAACTACTTTATAACTATTTAGGATAAGGATAGATAACTACTAGTAGCCATAAGGAACTGCCAAATAAGGATAGATAACTACTAGTAACCATAAGGAACTGCCAAATAACTCCTAATAACGGTAAGAAACTGCTCATTGCTCCATGGGTGAAACCGGCAGGAATTTGAGAAGATGCAAATCATTATCTTCTCCTATCTTTCTTCGCTTCTTCCTCCTTGAATAAGTATGGAAGATACGTGTCTTATCAGACACACGTCATATTAATTAGGTTTGCAAGTATAGTTTTGATGTGTTTGATCATCAGCTTCATCTTAGATTATTTCGTCTTCAGAGAACCTTTAGTTGTTCTCCACATGCTAAATCCATTGATGAATGAACAAGTGAAAACTAAAATTATCATACTGTAAAAAAGGGAACAATTTCACTTTATTGTATAGATAATCTTCTCCAAAGTTGCATAGAGTAAAAAAATGAAGGCATGAAGCTTCATAAAAAATAATTGAAGGCATGAAGAACAGCTCAATGTTTCACAGGTATTAGAACTCACCTACCATGACAGAAACTGATTTAAGGGTAATATCTGGACAAAAATGCACTCGTGTACAAATGAATATGAAATATTTCTTTGCTATTCGCTTTACCCACCATATCTTAACACATCCTAATCAATTAGATAATACAGCTCACAATCTGCTTTTCTTTGGTTCATATATCCAACTACTTGTGGTCTGTGGAAACCACCATTAGTAGAACCAAGTAAATTTTGTCCTTTCTGAATTTGACCTCAAAATTATAAGAAGTATTACACCTTGTCAAGAAGCTTGTACAGATATGCTCCTAGCACCTTGTCAAACAAATTCAAATAACAACCTTCCATACGTGTACAATTCCATAAAATAAACTTCAGTCGTGCAATATGAATTTTATATTTGATCTACTAGCCCCTTTTAAAGTCTTTGACACCTTACAATATTCCCACTATTCTTTAATAATTTATATCTCAGTTATCTAAATATTTGTTGTTCTAGTAGTTGACAGATTTAAGCTTTTATGGAGGGGGCAAGCTTAGGTGGCCACCTGTTACAGACAGAAACTAACTAAACAACTGAACAAGTAAAACAGGCTCCTTGAAGCTAATGCATCTTCAATCACATAATACCAATAAAAAAACATGTGTCATAGTTTTGGCACCATTTCTGGAGACAGAAAAAGGGAATCTATTCAATACCCACATGATAATGAGATGCCTCACGTTCATCCCATAACTACGAGGACTAATAAAAGTAATCAGCAGAGCCTTTGTTGGCCAAATGTGTAGCAGGTTTACGAGTTCCAAAAAGATCCAGCAATTCAATCACATGCTGATTTAATTTGGTTACTGCTCAATTTGTCTCCTCCTATGGCTGTCTGCCTATAAATACCAACTCTGAAGCTTCAATTCAATCACCAGTTTGAGATATCCCCTCATCAGAGAAAAAACTCATAAAAAATGGCTGATCTTTCTTCAAAACCCAATCACGTTCGATCAATCAGTTTCCCTGGGAGATCACACCCTACCATCCAGAGAGTAGAAGAGGAGCTCAACAAGCTCAAATCCTTAGAAGCATCTGCTGCACCAAAAGCAGACACTGTGTACAATGGTCTACTCGTATTGGAGAAATTATACAAGAGCATAGATGATCTTCTCAACTTGCCCACCCTTCAAAGCTTATCCCAAAGTCTAGATGCTAAATGGGTTGACGATTTATTGGAAAAATCAGTGAGGCTTCTTGATGTTTGTGGCACTACAAGGGAACTTGTCTCACAATATAAAGAAAAAGTAAGAGATCTTCAATCATCTCTCAGAAGGAGAAAAGGAGATTCAACTACAGATGACAGCGTTGAAAGATTTACCTCTTTCAGCAAGAAGATCAAGAGGGATGCCAAAACATCTGTCTTGACTCTGAAACAAATGGATCAAGAGACTGCGGTACCAGTCTTGCTAGATGCAGAACAAGATACAATAGCTGCGATTAGAGCACTAAGAGAAGCTAATGCAGTATGCATTTCAATTTTCCAAATGCTCTTGTCCTTCCTGTGTGTGCCACCTTTGAAGCCTAAGCAATCAAAATGGTCATTGCTTTCAAGATTGGTACACAAAGAGAGAATAGCACCTGAAGTCCAAGAAGAAAACAAGAGCTTAGAAACCAGGCTGGAAACCTTCGAGGCTTACCTTGACAGCTTTGAAAATGCACTGGAAGCTGTATTTAGGTGCTTGATTAGATCTAGAAGCTCACTCCTCAATGTTCTTTCCTGCTAATTTGGAAGTTGTTATTCCATACTCTGTAAATTGTATATGAACAGTTTTGTAGTTATGTTAGAAATACATAAACTTCAAGTGAATGATTATACACCACTTATTGCATCTCTCTCTCAGATCAAAATTTAAAAGGTTATGCCCGTGAATTTCACCACAAAGAAAGCACTTAGCAGTCTCTCTATGTACCTAATGTCAGGTTAAGCTTGGATAGCTCATATCCATTGAAATGGTCCTCTTAAAACTAGAGGGGAAACTGATAAAATGCATAGCACATTCATTACATACTTACTTTACATAATTGGCTCCAAAAATCAAACTAATGAAAGGTCATAATGAGGATGAAGAATTTCTTCATTATTCTACTTATCCACCATATTTTTATGCATCACTAAGAAGTTAGAAATATAGCTTATGAGCTGCTTAATGTTAGTTCATAGTCCAGCTAAATATGGTGACCACTGTAACTATGACAATCTTAATTTCATCATATGTCTTCTGCGATAATTGGAAGCACTAGATCTAATCAGGAGGCTTATTCAATCAAGTCCTTTTTTTTTCTAGCTCCTTAGCCAAATTCAAGAAAAAAAAAGAAAATCAAGATCCAGCAAAAAGATCTGGCACAGAGATCAGCAGGGCAAAACAGACAACATAACGTTCTTTCGAACAATTAAATGGAAAAATTAACACTGCCACTTCGTTCGACTCCATATCAGTTTAATCTGACAGACTACTGTGCCTTGCTCAGCAAGCTTAATTGCGTTGCTCCCAAAAAGTCCACTTGCAGTTCCTGAAAACGACTTGTATGCTCCCCAAATAAAGATTTAAAGGGAACTTGACCAACTAAAATGTGGCCAGCACTCTTTTGAGGCTCAGCTTGACAACTTCAAATGTAATTTGGAAGGAACATAGGTGCCTGATTACATCACAGAGTTCTCTCCTAAAAATCTTCTCATGTTAATTGCGAAACTTTTATCGCACATATGGAGTTGGCTAGTTAGTTTTCACATATATAATGTTCATGGGAAGCTTAACAGCCTTCCCTTTGACCTGTTGGTCGTGCCTCACGGTGCCCCGTGGCTAGCTATTAAGTGCATATTGCCATGGACAGGCCTGCTAGATTTTGCAGAGCCAACTTACAAGTGTGTCTGTGCCTGTGTCAGAGATCTTCAATCCTATGTCAGAAGGAAAAATGGAGACTCAAGTACAGAAGCCAGCTTCACCAGAGGAGCCCAAAAGTTATTCCTGGTCTTAACTCTTAAAATAAATGGATGAAGAGATTGGTGAATCAGAATTCCATGATTCAGATTTGGACAATACATATGTGATTAGTTACTAAGGGGAGCCAATTTAGTGTGCATTTAATTTCGCAAAAGAATAGCATATGAAAGTCATGCAGACAACATTAACTTTGAAACTTGGCTGGAATCCTTCGACCGTCACCCTGAGTGCTTTAACAATGGATTTGAAGGACCATTTAGGTGCCTGATTAGATCGAGGGGCTGTCTCCTGAATATATTCTCTCCATCTAGTTCATTCTGCGTTCCTATGTCTTCCTTTCCCTGCATACTTAAAAAATAAGATATCTCAGAGAGAATGTGAAACTCATGGTTTTAACTCATAAAAGTTCTGTAAAAAATGTAAAATTTCCCTCTCTTTGCTCTGGAGGGTGAGTTGTAGAGGAGAACAATTATTAAGTCAATAATTTGATAAACATTAAACAAGCACAGCAAATCCAACCATGCATGCACAAAATTAAATATTTGAATTTCCAATACACTCATGTATCCATTATTAATTTCATTAAAAATTGCTAAGCCACCTACTGCTGAACTAATTAAAAGGATAGAAATCATAGCCATATCTTGGATATCTTTGAGAAGAACTTCTTAGCTGTAATCTTCCGAATGGAGCCAAAGAAAATAAAAGGATATGATTGCACTGGCATATATTAATTAACTCTGCCTATATGATTTTTTATCTTCAAATTTTTCATACCGTAAGTTCTTAGTTTTGTTTCTAATTTAGGTAATAATTCCAATTTTATTGTTTAGTTCTTCAATAAAATCGCAGAGTACAAAAAAATAAAGCATGAAAAATCAGGAAAGAAGACCACTCCTGCAATCTGATGATGTATTCCTTTATTATTTCACCTTGCCCATCATATAATAAAACATTTTAAACAATTAGATTATACAGCTCATATGTGCTCTTCTACAGTTGATAAATAAGCTACTCATGGAAACCACCCATTATTTTAATCAAGTACATTAGGCCTTTCTAAATTTCTCAGAATTATTAGGAACATTACATCTAGTTGAGAAGCTTACAGAGATATGATTCCAACCCCTTGCCAAACAAATCCAAAAGAAAACTTCCATACATGTACATGTTCCATAAAATAAACTTCAGTCGTGCATTATGCATTTTATATTTAATTTACTAGCCCCTTTGAAAGTCTTGACACCTTAAAATAATCCCATTACTATTTAATTATTTATATCTTAATTATCTAATTATTTTGTGTTATAGTAGTTGATGGATTTAAGCTTTTATGGAGGAGACAACCTTACCTGGCTACGTATTACATGATAGACACTAACTAAACAACTGAAGAAATAAAGCAATCCAGCCATGCAATCACATGCTTATTTAATTAGGCCATTGTTCATCTTGTCTCTCTTACTATGGTTGTCTACCTATAAATACCAACTATCGAGCTTCAATGCCAACACAAGTTTTAAAACTCCCCTAATCAGAGAGAAAATCATAAGAAATGGCTGCTCTTTCTTCAAAACCTAATCACGTTCGATCAGTCAGTTTTCCTGGCAGATCACACCCAACCACCCAGAGAGTTGAAGAGGAGCTAAACAAGCTCAAATCTTTGGAAGTATCAGTTGCACCAGCAGCTGTGAGCAATGGTCTACTCGGTTTGGAGAAATTATACAAGTGCATTGATGATCTTTTCAACTTACCTCAAACCCTTCAAGCCCTCTCCCAGAACCTACATGCAAAATGGCTTGACGATTTATTGGATAAATCAGTGAGGCTTCTTGACCTTTGTGGCACAATAAGAGAACTTGTCTCACAATGTAAAGAAAATGTAAGAGATCTTCAATCCTCCCTCAGAAGGAGAAAAGGAGATTCAACTACAGATGACAGCATTGAAAGATTTACCTCTTTCATCAAGAAGATCAAGAGGGATGCCAAAAGATTAGTCTCCACTTTGAAGCAAATGGATCAAGTGACTGCAGTATCGGTCTTGCTAGATGCAGATCAAGATGCATTACCTGCGATTAGAGCAATAAAAGAAGCTAATGCAGCATGTCTTTCAACTTTCCAAATGCTCTTGTCCTTCTTGTGTGTGCCACTTTTGAAGCCTAAGCCATCTAAATGGTCACTGCTTTCAAGATTGGTAAACAAAGAAAGAATAGTTCCACTAGTCCTAGAAGAAAACATGAGCTTAGATACCAAGCTTGAAAACTTTGAGGCTAATCTTGTCAGCTTCGAAGATGGATTGGAAGCAACGTTTAGATGCCTGATTAGATCTAGAAGCTCACTACTGAATGTTTTCTCCTGCTAATGTGGCAGTTGATATTCCATATACTGTAAATTGTATATACACAGTTTTGTAGTTATGTAGAAATATACAATCTTCAGGTGATTGAGTATACATCAACTTCGTGTCTTTTTCTCTATCTATATCTATATAGTAAATATGGAGTGTGCATGAATACTGCCATAAACTGTGTTAGTAGGACTATAATTCAAATACCTGAATAAGAGTCCAATTTAACATGTTATGCTTAGAGTTTTAGCGTATAGAAAGAGTTTCCGTAGTATTTGTCGAAATCTGATGTCAGGTTAAGTTTTATCCCCAAAATAGTTTTAAGTTGTAGTGCACAAACTAACTCAAGTCTCACAACAAACGCACTGCCAGGATGATAAAACCGGAGATATTACTCTACCTAGGATACTAGATATGTTGATGGAACAGAGAGAAAATACTCCCTCCCTTTCAATTTGTTTGTCTGGTTTTGACTTGGCACTGAGTTTAAGAAAGTAATGCCAAAGACTATATAGGGATACAACAGTTTGTTCTCTCAACCAATGTGGAACACTTAACAATCCCTCACAAGCTCATGGCTGGACATCTAACACACACAGGGGTCCAACGTTGTTAACAGATCGAGCTGGACATCTAACATGACATGAGCCGCCAATATTGGAAAACAGAACAATGGGGATAAGGTCTTGTGTCTGATACTATGTTGAGAAAATGGACCTCAACCTGGAAAGCTAACTCGTGAGATAAGGATAGCCAAAGACCATATAAGTAGACAACAAGCTCAATCTCTGAACCAATGTGGGGAACTTAATGACCATACTATTACATATATGAGACTTTATTTTGATGTTCATAAGACGCATTCCTATAAATGAAACATCTAGAATATGCAACGTCCGAACAGAAAAAAAAATCAAATTAATAGAAACAGAAATTATTGTGACAACATGTTTCACAAAATAAATACAGCATAGGAAGAAGAAGTCCAACTAACCTTCTAGGAAGAAGTTACACAGAAAGTTAGTCTTCTTTCAAATCCTTTTGTTTGTCTACATTATATAGAAAGAATATAAGCTTCCAGCTCAATAGAAACCTATATGTTCAATGAAACGTCAAAAACAGTAACCATGAAAAGTTCACAAGAGTGATCTTGAAAAGAAAATGAATGTCATACATATATACACACAGAATTTCTATCCTACGGCCAGTGGCCTAGACCCCAAAAGGGGCTTTAATCAACTTCCTCAAAGCATCATAAACTAAGTCCAATATTAGCATACTGTATCAGTAACAAGAAAAGAAAGATGAACATACACGAAGTTGTACCAAAAACTGCAAAAATTAGTAAAGGGAACTTAAGGTTCGAAGATACCCATTATATAGGTGGTAGATTCATTTCACAAAGCCGAGCAAATATTACATTTTTAAGTCTACTGGAGCAAAAATTACATTTTTAAGTCTACCGGAGCAAAAATTATACTAACCTTTTGAAGTTTACCGGCAAACAAAAGACATAATTTCAATCATTGTTTTGCACAGAAACAATCCCCAAGTCAAATGTATCAGTTTTTATTTTGATACCAACTAATACGACTAATACATAGACAAGGCAAGTAGTGCATGGACTAATTTATGTCCATCCCAAAAACTTAAAACCCATTTTTGGGGACTAAATAAACCCTAGCCTTAACAACTGATCCATTTCCAAGCTTAAACCCGGGACTAACTGGAAACCCGACAACTAGACCCATACCCATTCTCCCTCCTATCCCCATGGAAATGGAATACTTCACCACACTTTCCATGTACTTCGGGTGAAACTCCGATCCATTGCTTGCCTCAAAATGACTTGGCGGAGGATCCAAAGAAAAGGCCAGCAAATGCAGCAGCCAAACGGCCTTTGCTAGCCCAAGAAACTCCCCGTAAAACTGACTCCTCGGATGGTTCCCAGCCAGTACCTGACGCCTCTGCTCCAAATCACCAAACAAAGACTCCTCCATTTTGGGGTGCACAATGGCCAAATACTTCTTGAAACAGAAGTTCCCAAAACTGCAAGTTGGGAGAATTCCCAGAAGTTCCATTGGGTCCATTGCTTTCATGTCCCTGTACTGTGTATAACACTCCCGGCGGTGCTGGTCTGGGTGGAGGAGTGATGACAAGCTTCCGTCCATGTAGAATGTCTCGTGATCGAATCCTTGGAACATTTTGCGGTTCACATAAGATTCCAGTGCGTATTTTGCGTGGTTGGCTCCGACAATTGAATCCGCCGTCGGTGTGGTGGAGTTAGATGAAGCAGCTTCAATGGATCTCACTGCCGCCGCAATGTCCCAGTGAGCAGAGCGCATCAAAGAGAGGAGCAAACTCGTGAAGGATTTTGAGGCTTCTTTAACTGAGCTCACTGTAGATTCGAACAGGTCAGGTGCCGGCGACATATTAACTGGAGCTTGACTGCTGCAGTTAACTCTTCGTTTTGACTTGTTTTTCTTTCCACTATTGCTGCTAAGCAACGTCGCCGTTTTTAGCTTCTCCTTCAAATCATCGATCTCAATATCCTTTGCCTTCACTTCTTGCTTCAGTTCTTCCACGGCTGATTCATACGGCGCCACCACTTCTCTCAGCGTCGCCGCCCCGACTCTCCAGTCCCCTCTTCCACTTCCACCGCCGACATTCCGCCGGAATCTTTCCCTCAACACTCCAAGCCTTCGCAGTTCAGATATCACAGCCACGTCAGCCACGCGCATTTTATCCTGATCCCAAGGACAATGCGCCTCCTGTAGACTAACGTAAGCCTTCTTCATTGCCGACACTGCATCGAACACTTCCCCTAAAAGCATTTCCATTTCATTTACTTTCTCAGTTCTTATCTCCTCATTTTTTACCTCAAAATTCTGGAATTTTTCCAGAGTTTCCACATAAGGTGGGTGTTCTTCTTCTTCTTCGTCGTCTTCGGTAGTGTACTTGTCATCTTCAGATTCGTCGGCGTCACGAGCACCGGAGATGTGGCCGTTGGAGGAAAGTGGGTGGAGCAAGCAAGAAGCAGTGACACGTTGGATCAGTTCCGAGAAATTGGAAACCTTGTTGGCCATTTTCTAACACAGTAGCAGCAATTTTGGGATCAAAAGTTAAAGAAGACTGACAGTCCACGATGATATGGTTCACAAGTTTAGTTATTTACATTCAGGACCGATTTATTTTACAAGTTATTTAATTTCAACAGCTAAGACAGACTTGGACTATATTTGCACTAGTTTTGAATAGTTACAAGATTATTAGTCCTTCAAGTTTAAAATAAAAATGATTATGATTCAAAGTTTGAATATTTTTTTTAGAAGAAAAGAAACTATTTTTGGACCTTTTCTGATTTCTCGATAAATCTAGTTAGAAAGCAACAAAGCTTATTAACATGTTGATAATTTGGGATGTCCTTGATTCTTTTCCTTTAACTAATTTTTTCAGTTATTGCTTCATTCATTAGTTTAAGAAAAAAGAGCTATGCACATTATTTCATATAAAAGATGAAATTACTTATTTATCTTATTCCGCATATCATGAGGTTGGAGAAGATGAGACGTTGAGGTGAGTGAGGGTTCTTTTTCTTCTTCTTTGAATTAAGAAGAAGTGGTTAGACAAAAATGGTGTGTGATTAAAGTTTGAAACTCAAATTCAATATATTATTGCTTTTTCATTAGAGGTTAACGTATGAGAAAGATTAATTACATTTTATTAGAGAGGTGACGTGTGTCACGTAATATGACTTTAAATTAGGAAGGTAAACTATGTATTATTTTTCAGGTTAAAAGAGAACATATCTAATTTGAGTGTTGAAAAGATACTTGGTGGAGCCAACTAATGGTCCGATTTGTTCTAATCGTTTTCTGATGAAAAATTATATTAATTATATGTAATTAAAATTTGTGACTCTGCCATCGATAGATTAGCTCTTCCAAGCAGGAAACCAATAACTTTAAATATTTAAATATTTTTACATCATTGGTACATAGGATTTAGATTCATATTCGAAAATAATTTAACTTTTAGACAAATTGACAACGTAAATATCAGTATATTGTTATGAACTATGCATTTACTAGTCATTGTTAGTAATGCAAGAAATTAAAATAAATAACCCTACCAATTGAAGTGCATTACTGCTTCTTCCTAAATTATTGAGATGTGGATAGGTAGCCCAAAACAACACGGTATGGAGGAGTTAAGAAAGGGACTACCAAACAGCAATACACAAATTCATTGTTTGTGACAAGTGCCCTCTCATTCAACATTTAATGCAGTGTGTCCAAACCCAACTACTAGCTAGCCATAGCTAAGTGTAGTGAGTAGCCACCACCTCCTAAACTTTCATTAGATGCTTATTTTTATATATTTTCTAGTATGCTGTGAATTATGATTCTCGAAACTTCTCTTCACCCCACATGATGTACATCCAAATATACTATTTCCATGATTAATTATGATAGTTTTCATGTTGATGTATGTCTAGCTCTTACAAATTTTGCAACTCTTGGAATCATTTATAATTAATGAACTATGATAAGTCTCGTGTAATTTTTTTTAGGTTACATTTTGGAGACTCAAAGAATATGTACGTACTTACACGAATTTGTCCATACAAAATCACAGTCAATGCAATGAAGCATTAGGGATTCAAGAACCATGCCGTGATATAAATGGTACTCCTTCGTTTCAATTTGTTGGTTTACTTTCCCTTTTTGTTGATTTAATATATATATATAACTCTTTAGTTTTAATTTTCCACGTAATATTTTTAAAATCATAAGATTAAAAGCATTTTAATAGATTATATTGTATCTTTAATTTAGGACCACGAAATTCAGAAATCTTTTTTTACTTTCTTAAGCTAAATCAAAACCAAAAAAATAAATTAAGATAAAAAAAATATTCTCTTAAGCTCCAATTTATGCATTACTATTTTTTTTTCAATCAAACGACATCTAACGTTATTTGAGTAAATGCGTGGACCTGGGAACAGTGAGAGAACATGCCACTCATACGTGCACAACGATGTAGTACCTACCTAAACTTGATGAGTTGTCTTAATATAGCAGAGTATCCAACTATATCTTCTATGTTCTAACCACCATATGCAGCAGTATAGTACTTATTGATCTCTCTAGGTAGAAACCGGGTCAAGATTAGGAGTTTGGAAATTTGGAAAATATGCTTCCTTATTTTTATTAATAGTGCGGTTCAAACACATAACAATACTATAAAAAACATTTTCACTATCCTTTCTTACCACTAAATTGTCAATCAATTTTATAAGGGGTTCACAAGTTAATAACATATATATTTATTAAATTTTTTAATACAAATACAGAATCTATTAAAAAGCTAGTGGGTTCGTCCGAACCCACAAACCCCACCTAGCTCCGCCTCTGTCTCTAGATCTCACTCTATGAACTCAAATTCAATCTTTGGATGTACATTTATGCTTTAAGTTAATCAATTTTGTTAGGGGTTCACAAGTTAATATACATATATATTTATTAAATTTTTTAATACAAATACAAAATCTATTAAAAAGCTAATGAATTTATTCGAACCCACAAACCCCACCTAACTCCGCCTCTTGTCTCTAGATCTCACTCTATGAACTCAAATTCAATCTTTGGCTGTACATTTATGCTTTAATTTAATGTCCAATCCAAAGTACCTCCAATCAAGACTATTTGGGAGCCCACCTCCATTTTTCTCTATGCCAACCGACTTTTCTGGATGAATGAACCTTTTGTTAAGCCCGAGCTGGCGGTGGCCTAGATGCTTGAGAAAAGTAACAAATTTAAGCTTAAAAATATCTAAGTTTGTACTACATAAATCCTTTAAATAAATAAAATATTAAAGAGAGATATGCCACTATCCCTATCATTACACTATAGTTGATGTACATTATACTGTAATTGACGTAGGTATGAAAGTTGTTCTCCTGTTTGTTGGTTGAAGCCTTGATAGATAGAATTATGGGGA
The DNA here is from genome assembly GCA_029582245.1 of Solanum etuberosum. Taxonomy (NCBI): domain Eukaryota; kingdom Viridiplantae; phylum Streptophyta; class Magnoliopsida; order Solanales; family Solanaceae; genus Solanum; species Solanum etuberosum. The sequence goes on along the minus strand of JAJONR010003899.1, from coordinate 26,591 downwards.
AAAAAATTAAAAATTAAAAATTAAAAATTAAATAAGATTATAGTTATAAATTTTGACGATTTTTACCGAGTCTCGATCAAGAGTCCGATCCCAAATTCTGGATTGAGATCGGAAGTGGGGTGAATTTCAAGTCTAATCCCGACTCCACATCGAGGTTAGGATTAGGTCCTGAGCTGGAGTTGGGAGTTGGGCCTAGGGTGAAGGTTGGAGTTGAGTAAAGTCTCAAGTCGAAGTCAAGAGTAAATTAGGTCTTGGATCAGCATTGGGGTAGAAGTATGGTTAGTGTCAAGAGTCGAATCTTGGGTCAAGGTTGGGTCCCGGGATGAGGCCAAGGATTAGGGTCGAGATTAGGTCATGAGTTAGCATCGGGTCACGAATAGTTGTTAGGGGTTACTTGTCGGGCCAAAGTTAGGGTTAGGTCAGGGTCTAGTCGAGGGGATCAAGTTCTAAGTCGAGGTCGGGGTCAGGGGTTGTGTCTTGGGTCAGTGTCGGGTCTAGGGTCGTTGTCAGGACATGGGTCTAGGCCCGTGTTAAAGAGTAAGATTTAGGTCTGGTGTCATAGTATTTGTCTAGATCATACTCAAATGTTCTTGAACAATATTTCTTTTTCACTAACCAAACATAAAAAAATAAGAGAGATATGCCTCTATCCCTATCATTATACTATAGTTGATGTAAGTATGAAAGTTGTACTCCTGTTTGTTGGTTGAAGCCTCTGACAGATGGAACCATGACAAAGAAATTAAAAAACCCACACTTTCTTCACATGTACATCACATTGACACATTATTCCAAATTAACTATTCATTTCTCCCAACTTTTGTCTCCTTCCATGATATTTTTGCATATATAAACAACCAGCTTAAAGAATGATTCATGAACATAACCTGTTTTGAGAAAGAAAAAAAAATGAACCTTTCAACAATTCGAACAATGGCTGCTCTTTCCCCAAGGTCTCATTCTCATAGCTCTTATCGTACCCGTTGTGTTAGTTTTCCTGCTAGATCACATCCCAGCACAATCAAGATTGAGCAAGTTTTGAACAAAATCAAAACTTGGGAATCATCTTCTCCTTTATCTCCAAAAGCAGAAGAAAAAACCCAAAAAGCTCTGTCAAGCGGCCTTGTAGAATTATACGAGTGTGTAGAGGAACTACTTGCGCTGCCAATGACTCAGAGGGCGCTTCTCCAGCATCAAGATGACAATTTTGTGAAGGAATTGCTGGAAAGATCAGTGAGATTCATAGATATCTGCAGCAACACAAGAGATACCGTCATGTGTTTGAAAGAAAGCGTGAGAGAACTTCAATCCGCGCTTCGAAGAAGCAAAGCAGGAGATGATTTATTGACTATTGAAGGTAGTGTTAGTGCTTATATTTCTTCAAGAAAAAACGCTCAGAAGGAAATTGAAAAATCCCTTACTATACTGAAACAGATAGATAATACCCCATCAGCCACAATGAAAGACTCTCAGCTCTCTGCTATAATAAGAGTCCTTGAAGATGCCAGTTTCACAACTATTTCTACTTTTCAGTCATTGCTAATGTTTCTTTCTGTGCCAGCCTCGAAACCAAAGTCCAATAAATGGTCATTGGTTTCGAAGCTGGTACATAAAGGGGTTGTAGGCAGTGAAGGGCAGAGGGGAAAGCTGACTGAGTTGGAGAAAGTTGACACTGCACTCAACAACTTGCTGGATCATGTTTCTGGACATGAAGAGGAAGTGGAAAGTTTTGAATTTGCACAAAGAAATCTGGATAATTTGGAGAGTAGCATTGAGGATCTTGAAAATGGATTAGAGATGTTGTTCAAGCTTTTGATCCGGACAAGGGTGTCTCTACTCAACATACTTTCTCTCGGTAGATAAATTAAGGTATCATGCATAACAGCTCAAGTATTTTTTGCATGATTGAAGCTGTGATGTATAGATATTTAATTTCTTGTCGTTTGAGTCCTGTAAATGAACATATTGTGTATAGTATTAGCAGCTAAGGGGGAAGAGGATTAAGAAACATGGACAAAGTTTTCCAATTTCCTAATCTTTTTCTCTGTTTGTCTTTTGTGTTATTCCAGTTTTACAGATTAGTGCCAAAATTTTGCAGAGGTGCTAATTCTGGCCAAGATTAGTTATTATTTGGACTTCTAAGGATTTAGCCCAACGAGTGTGTGCAAGTAACATGTAGTTGTTAATGGGCTGATCTGATATGGGTAGGCCCATTCAGTATTTCAGTCCAGTAAGGGATTTTAGCCCCTTCTTGTGTATGTTCATTCTGTACTATAATCCATTAATTAATGGACCTAATTCCTCATTGTGTATGAAATTTGTGAGATGGATGTTTCTTGAATTGATCTGTTGCAGGTGTACTAACTACATGGGAGAAAACTCTTTCCTTTTTATTTGGTTATAATTATTTGCTCAAACATATCAATAGAACAAGGATGATGGTGAATCTTTTTTTAACAACTCGAATGGGATATATATATACAAATGTAGACACCACAAGAGAGCCTATTAAAGAAGGTGCTTCGAGGTTTAAATAATTATTTAGATAATCAGACTGAAATTATTTGTAGAAATTCATGAGCAAGAGGAAATTGATATTCGACCACTACTAACTTGGGACCAAACTTTAACATGTTCCAATTGTGTGAATTTTTTGATCGAGCATTTTTAAAAACTGTATTTTTCTTATCAATTAATAGGAGAATGGTAACAATTTATAGTACTTTTAGTGTAGTTTTTGAATATATAAATTTAATTTTGTAAATTAGTTAAGTTAACTTTCATAAACAAAACGTGATAAAAAATTAAAAGAAGAAATATTAAATATTTTATAATTTTCGTTCGTCTTTAATGATGGTATCTTAATGGTGAAGACAGCAGTGTGAAAAAAGGGTGGGGAAGAAAGAGCAATGTGAAAAGAGGAAGAAAAGGCACATTTTCTTAGGAAGGGCCAAAGCCCACTGTTAGAACTTTGGGAAAATCGTATGAAATAACAAATTATTAATTTAAATTAATTGCTATAACTATAGTTTATTTTATTTGTAATTCACAGAAAATATTCTATTTTTTTGTCATTTGATTCGATATATAATTAGCCATTTTCGGTATATAAATGTATAAAATGTGTTTGTGTTTATATAAAACGAGAGAAAAATGTATATACAAATACAAATACATATATTTTCGTCTTATACACATATAATTATACAAATACAGATTTTATTATAAAAATTATAATGTATAAATAAATTTATGCAAAACTGAACAATTTGTATAAAATTTGAAGGTATCTAGCGTATTATACAAATTAAAAACTCTATGAAAAATATAAAATTTATTATGAAACGTAATTATACAAACTATAGTTATAACATATAAATATAATTTTTATGTTTGCTTATATGTGTGAAAGTTGTTCAACTTCAAAACCTCGAATATACATGGGATCCTCTGAAGGTCCATAAAAAGTGCCCAACAAACCAACGCCACGTCGTCAATAAAATAACGGCTCTTTTGTCCATTGTCGGTCGTCGCTCCTCGCTGGGCCCCCACAAAGACCACCACGTCATCCATTTTTTTTCATTATTTTGATATAATCATATTTTTGTTTTCATCCCAAACGACCGTTACACATACAACTCTGTTCTCTTCTTCACTACCACTCTCTCACACACTCTTCTCATTGCTTCACTCTCTCTTTCTCTCTTTAAGAAGAAAATGACAGTAGCAAACGCTGCCACCAAGCACTGCAAGAAGGCCATGAAGATGGGTCTTTCTCTCTTCTACAGAACCTTCAATTCTTCTAAATGGTGAATTTCCCAATTCCCCTCTCAATTTTACTTCTTCTTGGATAAAAGAAATCAACTTTTTTTTTTTACATTTTTGTGTGTGTGTGTATGCAGCAAGACAATGGCAAAGATGACGGTGGCGAGAATAAAATTGCTGAGAAACAAGAGGGAGGTGGTTGTGAGGCAAATGAGGAGAGACATTGCTATGCTTCTTGAATCCCGTCAAGATGCCACTGCTCGTATTCGGGTACTTTTTTCCATTTTCGTATTTAACCTCTGATTTAGGGTTGGGGATTAGTTGATTGATTGATGGATTAATCGAATAATTTATATGTAACCTCGAAATCAACTCTTAGGAATGGGGAATTTGGTATATCATGCCTGGGATGTCAAGTCATGGTGGTTAGCTCTCTCCTGTTAACGCTTAGAATTAGTAATGAAACCCTTATGGATCATTTAGCTTGAAACATAGAATTTTTCTTTGCTTCAAGATTATAGGGTTTCTATATGTGGATAGAGATGACTTCTTTTTAGGACCTTTTTGGGGCTCTTCACCAAAACCTGGAGGCTGTGATTAACTTAATCTTGTTGAACTATCTTAAATGTATTTCTGATCTTTCTCATTCTGAAACACTTTGTTTACTTTAAAATTATGTGATTTTGCTATAACCCTGCTCGCTTCTTAATTATACCATCGGATTTAGTTGCTGAATTTCCCTCCTCCTCCAAGCTTTAGCAGCTATGCTGGATGTCTACCTTAATGTTTGAGCCAAGATACCTCTGCTATTAGATCTTTCTGGTTGTGGCTATAGATTAGACTAATCAATGAGATAGGAAAGAACTCTTCTGGTTAATGCAAAGAGTATGGAAATTCCAGTAATATTTCTGTTCTGTTGGGTAATCTTGAAGTCGAGGGTCTATTGGAAACAACCTCTCTACTCCGCAAAGGTATGGGTAAGATCTCATACATCCTACCCTCCCCAGACCTCACTTGTAGGATTACACTGGGGATGTCATTGTGGGTAATCTTGAAGTTGCTTAAAAAGACCCATAATATTATGCACTATGAGAGGGCAGAAATACATTATGTGTTTATCTTTCGGGCAAGGGATTTTGTTGAAAGTTATATTTCACGTCTATAATGGTGGATATCAATAAACCTCTTCTATTTTGATATACCAACATGTGATTTCAGAATGACATATTTTTCAAGTTAAAGTGGAATCTTCTTACTTCTATCGCTCATGATCCTTTTCAAGAAGTTACTGTTCTTAGGGTTGTCTCTTTCTACTAATCGTTTGGAAAGAACACTCACATGCTTCATTTTTTATAGGTCGAACATGTAATAAGAGAACAAAATATATTGCAAGCAAATGAGATCCTCGAGCTCTTCTGTGAACTTATTGTGGCTAGACTAACAATTATTGCAAAGCAAAAGTAAGATGTCTCAAGCTATATAATTTTTTTTCTTCAAAAATTTAAGATTAGTAGACAAAGCTCACAAATACCCTTGTTTTCTATTTCTCTGCCTGTTGCAGGCAATGTCCAGCTGATTTGAAAGAGGGGATATCAAGTTTGATTTTTGCTGCCCCAAGGTGCTCAGATATTCCAGAATTGATGGGAATTAAAGATGTTTTTGAGAAGAAATATGGAAAAGATTTTGTTTCAGCAGCGACTGACCTGCGACCCAACGCTGGTGTAAACCGGATGGTAATCATATTTCTTCTCTTAAAACTCGTGGCTCTCTTTATCATAATAAATATATCTATATTTGTGTGCTTGGGAGGGGTCTAAGAGAAGTGGGTAATTGTTGCTACAGCTCATCGAAAAGCTCTCTGTGAAAACTCCAAGTGGTGAAGTCAAACTAAAAATCATGAAAGAAATAGCCAAGGAATACCAGGTTGAATGGGACACCGCAGATTCAGAGATGGAGCTTCTCAAGCCACCAGAAGAGCGTATAGTGTGTCTCTATCTCAAAATCCATCTATATCTGAATATGATGCCAAACACGTTTGATGACCATCTAACCAGTATCTATTCTCTTTGATCAGGAAGGACCAAATGGCTTTGTAAGTGCCACTAGCTTACCCCTGAAGCTGACCTCAAACCAACCTGCTGAGCCTAACAACCTCCCAAGGTATTCATTCACAAGTTAAAGTTCGTTTCCCGCACTACTGTTAAACCATGATTTTCTTTTGTTCTCTTTGAGAAAAAAAGTTTTTGACTTGGCTGGTCAATTACTAACAGGGCTTCAGATGACGGAGAATCGAAAGTTGCCAAATTTGATGACCCAGCTTCAGCTGCTAAAGCAGCTGCTGAATCTGCCAAGCAAGCAATTGCGGCTGCTGAAGCAGCTGCATATCTGGCCAGTAAAGATGCAAAAGCATCTTCTGCTGGTTGTCACAACTCTAGGAACAACGTAACTGCTGACAATGTCCCTTTCATTTCTGGTGCTCAGGCTCCTCCCAAGTTCTCGCAAAATGAAGTGGCACCACCTTCTCAGTCCATAGTTGATCTGTATGATATGCACTGGAGTAGTAAGAACATCAGGAATTCTGAAAATTCTCATAGTTCTGCTGGTGAAGAGATGCCATTAGATATGAAAAGATCACAGAAGTTTGATAGGAGACATAGCTATAATGTTCCATCCTCAAATCATAATGTTGAGTATGATGATTCAGATTGCGACGAGGAAATCGAGATGGAAGATCCCCCGAGTGAGACATATAAACCCAGCCCACCAACTGATACTGATGGTGGGAAGTTCTACAGAAGGCACAGCTACAATGTTCCATCAGCACAGTCAGGTATCAAGTTTGATGAATCAGATGGTGAAGAAGAGATGGAAACTCAAGAATTCACTAGAGGAACCAATCGAGCCCCTAACCGTCCTGCACCTCATGTGCCTCGGGTTCATCCCAATTTACCTGACTACGACAAACTTACTGCTCGCTTCGAGTCTCTCAAGTCCCAGAAATCTCGTCGTACCTAGATAATCCAGGGTTCATGGAGTCAGATACATTTTGTGCCAGTCCAATATTATGGTATACAGTACAGAAACCAAATGATATGTTAAAAATGGTTCATTTATAGTATGTAGCATCATTTCGTGGAGTTTACTTTATTCCCTTTGTGTCGAGTTTATAAATATTGGTGTAATAAATCTTGGTTGTCCATTTTACGGATCTCTCTGTCTCTTTGTTAGATATATTTCCTGTCTATTCTTGAGTTTGATTGTATATATATTTTTTTATGATGAAAGTGTATATCTATTATTTCATAAAATATAGAGTTATTTTTGTTTAAATTTTCAGAGAACAATTTATTAAAATTGGGGTAGGGAGAGGGAAGATGGAGAACTCTCACCTACGAGGTAAAAGTTGAAGTACTTTATCAACTACACTATTAAGATTCTCTAAATTTTTGATTAAAATCTTTGATCAATTGAGAAAAAGGTTCGGAAGCATTTTTCTTGTCTTGCTCCTGAAGGTCAACTTAGCATCGATGTGTGTTCTAATACAAAGTAGTGATAATTTAGGTAGCTAAATGAAACAATGGATAGTTAATGCATCAAACTCGAGGAAAGGTAATAATTTATATGTGTTTTTACCGTTACCTAAAAAAAAATATGAAGAGAAGTTACGGCCATCTAAGATTTCTGATTATTCTGTGACGTTTGCTATTGTTAGTAATCGTTACCTTTCAAGTTTCAAAACAACAACAACAAATAACATACTCATTGTAGTCCCAGATTTTCTTACCCTAATTTTATGGGGTAGGAAGTTGTTTATTTTTTTATACACCCTCAACTTAAACTCCAAATACAACCAACTAAATAATGAAAATAATGATATACTCTCGACTTAGGTGGTTGACTACCTGACTCCCACATTATTGATGACCATTCAATTATCTACTTTATAATCTCCATTCCATTTCGCCATCCCAATTTTTTTTAAAATAAATATATAAATATATATCTTACCAACAAGAAAAACACAATTACTACTTATTTTCTCATATAATATGATATCTTCATTATAATTTGAAACAAATTTTGGTGTTGTATATATCTACTCATTTGATTCCTATTTCGAATATAATTATCGACAAAGAATAGTTACAATATACCCTTTTTTCCTCTCTTTTTTTCTCTCTTTAAAAGGAGAAGTAAGAAAAGAAAAGAAAAGAGAAATTGAAAACCCCGTAGAAAATGGGAAGGAGTGGCTCCTTATCTTTCAAGAACCAGAGTTAGCCGTTCTCTTTGCTGTCCGAGGTAGTACTAGATAACACAGGTATGTTCCTCTTCTTCTTTATTGCTCAATAGCTCTATCAGGTTACTTTCTTTATCTTCTCTCTTTCTATTTGCAACTTCCCATTCATTCCATAATCTTAACTTCTCCTCTATCAGTTGCAAGACTTTAGTTTTCGGACGAATAAACTTGCTGCTTGGTTTCCTTAGAGTCTTGTACTTCAATTTTTCTGTGTTTATTCTATTGAATGCTTATGTTGTCTTTCCCTTCATTCTTTTTCTTCTTGGGTTCTTCAATTTTCTTGTGGGTTGGCCGCCTGGTGTGGGTGGCGGTAGAAATTCAAAAAAAGATTGTTTGGGGATTCTTTCTTGAAATGCAATTGTGATTGGACACTTTATTTGAAGCTATTGGCATATTACATTCGTTGGTTTAGAAGAATTCCCTCCACTTCTGTCATTTAAAAATTAGTTCTTGACAACAAAATCAAGAAAGGATATGAATTAGTCCATTCATGGGTCACGTATGTCTTTTGTAAAGTGCAACATGAAGTATGTTTCTGATTTTGGGGCAATTTATCTGTGCTGAGTTAGCATCCTCTGTTCTGATTGGAGTTCTTTTATTTTTTCCTTGTGTTTTCAGAACGTTTCAGACGCTTGGTAGTGTAGTTTTATTATGGCTGCTTGATGCAGCACATTATGATTTCTCAAGTACTTCGTTTGTTGAATTGGAAGTATCATTTGAGGTGCGTTGAGTTAGAGAAGTTGATTCAGTGGATGGTCCATTTCTGGAGATGGTTATTCTCTTGTCTTGTACTGAACTCTCTAGCCTATGGGAGACGTCAAAGGTAACCATCTCAATCTATCATATACCATTAAAATAGTCATAGGGAAAGAAAATTTCAAAATTTTCCTTTTAGCTATGTCTATTCTTGTTGGAAAGGAAAAAGAATAGAATAATATCTAACTAATCCAATCTATTTTATAGAGATTGATATCAAATCTACAATTCTTAGTTTAGCTGATGTTGGACCCCCATATTATATTGCACACGCTCAATATGCCCAGTCCTGGGCATGCGAGGGGAGGGAGGGGGTGTTAGATTTCCCCCATCGGTTTTGGATGAGGTACTTGGTCCCCTTATATGGTTTTAGACAAGGATCACCTCAGGAGCTACCTATGTTAAGCTCAAGGTTTATATCTTCTGATAAATGATTTGAGAATTTACTAGATACTTTGTTCATTATCTAGTGCGCCTGAGCTCATGTTGGTCTTAGCAGATACTGCATTCAGGACATTTGAGCTGCAACTCTTCTGTGAAGGGAGATATGTTGACTTCATCTGTTGCTTTATGCAAAGCTAGGCATGATGTCTCTGTGTTGGTACCTTCTAAACAAAGAGGAAAAAATTTCTCAAGGAACTTATGGATTAAATCTCATACAAGGATGCCTTTAGGCAGCATGTTTGGATCCTGGCTAGTAGAAAGGTCTATACCTATCCATCTATTCATTCCAGCTCGCGCTAGAGGTATTACTTTTATGATAATATTTCTGTGGACAGTTATACTCGTTTGTAGTTTTCTAATTTATATATTATTTTGGATATTAAATGCTTCCAGTGAAATGCAGATGGGAATGTTACTGTGAAATGCTTGAACAGCAATTCTTCCATACTAAAGCAGGTCTTTAGTGATTTTATAGATGAGGATAGTTTTTTCTCAGATGAGATTGATACAGCTTCAGATTGTGGCAAAAGTATTTCAACTGAACCTTTGACCATTGAGGAGCCATGGCTATGCGAGTCTTCCTTGCTTCTTCATCATTTGGCAGAGCCTGATGCTTCTGGTGATGTCATTTGTGACGACAAGATTGTTGAGGGTCTTGACTGTGAAAATTTAGAATCAGGATTCTTAAATCAGTCCACACTTAGTGAGACTTTGTGGTCCAAGTATGTGGTCAATGCTAATGATGCTTCGTCAGGAACCTTGTCCGCAACATATGCCCATGTAGAGGAGCCCTGGCTATTGCAAGCATGTACGTCATCTCCTAGTTTTGATGCTGAGATGGCTCCTGATGACTGTGAAGTTGAACTGTCAGATAATAAGGATGAAGCTCAACCTCCATTTAGCGATCAACTCGAACAGTTAGCTCAACCTTCATCTAGCAATCAACATGAACAAATACCTGAGAAGCTATTGGATGTTGATCAATGTGATGCTATTTCCAAGGAAGACTCTTTCACAACAAGTATTCTGATTAACTCTTCGGTTTGTACTGTGCAAAGAATTGCTGTTTTAGAAAATGAGAAACTGGTTGAACTGTTGCTGGAACCAGTGAAAAATAACGTGCAGTGCGATAGTGTATATCTAGGAGTAGTTACAAAATTAGCTCCACACATGGGTGGTGCATTTGTAAATATTGGCACTTCAAGACCCTCCTTTATGGATATAAAGCCCAACAGAGAACCATTTATTTTCCCCCCATTTTGTCATGATTCAAGGGAAAAGGTAATTAATGGTGCTGCTGTTGACATGCTTGAAGAGAACCTAGGTCTTCCTACAAATAAATCCACTTTAGAAGAAGTGGACGCGGATGAGATTGATGATGCTGATATAGAGGATGAATCCATGGAATACATGGACAGTGAGTTTGGGGACCATGAAAGTGGTGATGCTTGTGATATTTCAGAAGTCCTTGCAGAAAATTGTAATGGTAGTGTAACTGAGCATGGGCTTGAAACTCATTCAGAGAAATATCCAGAAGAATCCAGTGGAATTGGGTACCGAGGGCAGAATCCAACTATTGAGCATGCTATGAATGGTAAGAAAGTTTCACAAAGAGATGAAAGCAAGTGGGTCCAGGTCCGAAAAGGCACTAAAATAATTGTGCAAGTTGTTAAAGAAGGATTGGGTACGAAGGGCCCAACACTGACTGCTTATCCGAAATTAAGGAGCAGATTCTGGGTATTACATGTTTAATGATCATGTATTCTGTGTCTCACAGCTGAAAGTCCATTATTAGAAAACCCAATCTAATTGGTTCTCCTCTTCCCAGGTTTTAGCTCCTCGCGGCAACACGATAGGTATTTCAAAGAAGATTGCTGGTGTTGAGCGCACACGTTTAAGGGTCATTGCAAAAACTTTACAGCCTCAAGGATATGGTCTTACAGTAAGGACAGTTGCAGCTGGTCATTCACTAAATGAATTGCAGAAGGACTTGGAAGGGTTGCTTTCAACTTGGAAAAGTATAATTGAGCACGCAAAGTCTGCAGCTCTTGCCGCAGATGAAGGTGTTGATGGAGCAGTTCCTGTTATGCTTCACCAGGCAATGGGCCAAACACTTTCTGTTGTTCAAGATTATTTTAGCGATAAGGTCTGCTCAATCTGGGGTCATTACTTCATGGATTGTTCAGTTCTTTATTTTTTAGCAACTTCTGTTCATGGGCTTTCTCAAATTAGCATGAAAACACAATTATACTTCTTACTCTAGCATTGATGTTCAGGTGAAGAGTTTGGTGGTTGATTCTCCAAGGACATATCATGAGGTATGGACTTAGCCAGTTATCAGTCAATGGAATGAAAAGATTTTTGACCTACAAGCACGATTGCATGTCTTTCTCGAACTTTAATGTTCCTCTAGATTGATTTTTCACATGGGAGCATGGGAGTGGTTTTTGATAACCACTTGCAATAGTGAGTGGTTTTTAGCATAAAGATTTGCATATACTGGCTATGAATGAGATTACCTTGGATTAAATTTAACCCAAGTTAATGAAACATTTAAGAAGTAAAACTAGCTTGTTTAAGAATAGCGCCCAGAGTGTGCAATGATGAGTAGCACTGCAATATGCATCTCAGTACATTACCTACTTGTGAATAGAACTGAGGACATTGATTTTCGTCTGTAAACTAAAAGGGCATCTGTGCTTTAAGATACAAATATTTTCCTTTTTGACTCAAAGTATCCTGATTTCTTTCGTTTCACACAGTTCAGCATTTAGTCGTGGTATAGTGTTCCACAACTTTTGTCCTCTTTTATTCCAACTCTGCAAAAGTTATTTTGGATCTTGTCATACACCAAATAGTCGCGGTATAGTGTTCCACAACCTGTGGGCTAGAATTTTTTGAGGAATTTTTTAAATTATGGTGTACCCTAATATAGATATATTGGACTTTGTTCAGGTTACAAACTATCTTCAAGAAATGGCACCTAATCTTTGTGAAAGAGTTGAGTTGCATGGTACAAGAACTCCCCTGTTTGATGAATACAACATTGAGGAAGAAATAAACAACATTCTCAGCAAAAGGTGGAGATCACTTAGTTTCTTTCTATTACTTTCTTTTAGCTTTTTGTCTTTTATGACATGTATTATAACTTCTCGTGAATCAACATGTTTCCTGTTTCATTGATATTCCTCCTTAATCCTTTAATTTTCTTTCTATTACTTTCTTTTAGCTTTTTGTCTTTTATGACATGTATTATAACTTCTCGTGAATCAACATGTTTCCTGTTTCATTGATATTCCTCCTTAATCCTTTAATTTATAAAATTTGCAGGGTTCCCCTTGATAATGGAGGTTATCTAGTGATCGAACAAACAGAGGCTTTAGTCTCCATCGATGTAAATGGTGGACATTGTGTGCTTGGTCAAGGGACTTCACAAGAGATGGCTATTCTCAATGTTAACCTTGCAGCTGCCAGACAAGTATGTAGACCTGCATCTGTTTTGATTACACATTGTATTCCAAGAGCGTAGTTTTTCTACACCTGAGAAAGTTGGTTATCAGAAAACAAACTAGGATATGCTTAGAAGATCCTTTTTAATGAATTAGAAGATGCTTAGTGTTTGATGGAAATACTTCAATCCAACACTAAAATATGTCTCTTGACAAGCTACACTGCTTCTCTTTTTTCCTGTGGTAGACAAGGCCTTATTTGTAGCTTAGTAGTATCTTGTCAGATCCCAGAACAGAAGAAAATTCTGTTGATGGTCTTCTTTGGAGAATTAATTCTTGTTTAATAACAGAAACTACACAGGGTATCATGTCCATATTGCCGTTTTAATCTGCTATTGGTTGGGACATAGCATGTCTCAATTACGTGCTAAACCTCTATTTTTTTTTTCTTGGAAGGGATAACCAAGACATCCCTGAGGGCTATGTGGATAATGTGCCCGCTCTCTACTTTTCTTCAGTTAAATACCACGCTTTTGTCTAAGGAAGGTTCGAGCTCTTCACGTGTGTCTAACCCACACCTCACACATTGCGCTCTTACCACTAGACCAAAGCAACGGGGGCAATCTCTGGTTGCTTTTATGCACCTCTATTTAAGTCGCGTTAATTTGATCCAATTTAGCAATCAGCCTGGGCTGCAGAATTACTCACATTTTTAAAGGAGAAGGAAGACAGCAGAAACCAATCCAAATGAGATGTTATGTACTCATTTTTGCTTTAACCATAAGCAAGTATTCATCATTCTAATTCAAAGAAATACTGCACTTCTGGCTTCATTATGTGTTTCTGGTTAGATTTGAACCTTTTATCTGAGGCCCCGAGCTAGTTACTGAAATGTACGACAACACATGATTACATTGGATCTTTTTTGTTGATAAAGACGACATAGGATTGCATTGGTTTTCTTTCTATATGTTAAGTTTATTGTTTACAGCAGATTCCCTTTTTTTATTTTATCTAATAATTGTGGTCATTAAGTATATACTGAAAATTATTCTCAGATTGCTAGGGAAATAAGGCTGAGAGATATTGGTGGCATTATTGTGGTGGATTTCATAGATATGTTGGATGATTGTAAGTAAACAACCCTCTCTCCCCCCACTCTCCTCCTCTCTATGTGTGTGTATGTGTCACAGGCGGATCCAAGACTTTGATGAGTTCAACCTTTAAAAATTCTTAGCACAGAACTCAATGTTCTTCTAAAATTATGGTGTGCGTGGTCTTTACGTGGTATTGATGCACAATATTTTGTTTAAACGGGATTACTACTGAAAATAAGAAAGAAAAGAGAGGAGATATAAATTTATATTATGGTCTTCTATGTAAATCTAAAATTGAAGTTAACCTTGTTGAATGCTTGGTAACTAAACGACATTACTTGTAGTACATAACACCTACTGTTCATCATCTAAAACCGGCATGTAATCAGACTGAAAGTTTCATAATCAGCGCCAGCCTACTATGTCTCTCTCGAAACTATATTTGACACTAAGCTCATACCATATGATTTGTCACATGATATCTTGAAGTCAACAATACATTTTGAAGATGTAGTCCTCTTTTTATTTGGTACAGATGTACTTACAAAACATGTATACCTGCATGAACATATGTTGTGCAATTGTTTGAAAATTTTTTCTTCTATTTTGTTTTCCAGCAAATAAGAGATTGGTCTATGAGGAGGTCAAGAAGGCTGTTGAGAGAGATCGATCAACAGTTAAGGTGTCTGAATTGTCCAGACATGGGCTTATGGAGATTACCAGGAAAAGAGTATGTTATTTGGTGCTGAATTTCTCTGTCATAACTACACTAGTGGAAATGTCTAATTAATCATGGTTGGTCATTTCATCTTATACCTGACAGGTTCGACCTAGTGTGACATTCATGATCAGTGAACCATGTATGTGCTGTCATGGTACGGGGAGAGTGGAAGCTTTAGCGACTGCATACTCTAAGATTGAACGTGAAATTTGCCGGTTGCTAGTAAGTAAACTAACTACTCTTGAGATGCCTTTCCAAGGTTATCTTCTTGGGTTTTTATCTCCTTCTTATCTGTTAAGCTGCAAAAAGGTTGATCCAAAATCTTTTGGTTCTTTAGCAAGCTAATCCATTCTTACCACTTTGTCTCCATTTTTCCTCCTTTTCTTTTGGATCTTTCTGAATATAGTTTGACATGATTCGACATAATGACTGCTTTCCCAAAAACTAATTCTTGTTTCTTTTGTTGATCAGTCCACAACGGATCTGAAGGCAGACCCTGAAAACCCCAAGTCTTGGCCCAGATTTATTCTCAGGGTTGATCAGTACATGTCTAACTATTTAACTTCAGGAAAGAGGACAAGGCTAGCAATCTTGAGTAGTTCTCTCAAAGTTTGGCTTCTCCTAAAGGTATGCTTATTCATTTTGTGCATTCTCTTAACAAAATATCACTTTTATTCTGTATTTGCTGATTTCTGTAAGCTGTGATTAACCAGGTTGCTAGAGGTTTTACCAAAGGGACCTTTGAGCTAAAACCTTTAACAGTCGGCAAGGAGTACAAGGATGATGAACGTGAAACATCTATTTCAGTGTTGCGACCAACAGAGGGTGGATTTCACCCCCCTCGGAAAAAAGTCACCATCTTCCCCATCAAAAAGTGGAGGAGTAGTGGAAAGTGATGTTACCTCCATTATGAATCATCTGTACAGGTCTCAATTCACAATGCACATCCAGATATGGTTAGCATAATTTTATTAGCCAATTCTTTCTTCCCTCTTGAGTTTTTCTCGTCGGCTTGTAAGAAATAGCTAGTTTTATGAGGAAATCAATTTTTGCATAGCATGTACGCATTGATAATACATATTTTCCATTTCTTATCTGCCCTCGCCTTTGTAAGCCAACAACATAAGATTCATTTATCTCATAATCATGAGCTTTTGCCACACTAATTGTAATTTAGCATGATGCTGAAAATAGTTCTGTGTCTCGTCTTTCATTTCCACTCTTCCTTTCTAAACACAAAGGTTCGTAGAGAGGGAAAATGAAAAAGGAAAAATGATCCTCTTGATTCAAGTTCAAAGACAATCCTTTACTTTCAAGCCTCAACCTCTAAGGGTAGAGTGTCTTAGGAAAAATAATGCATGCATTAGCTTTATGTATTACTAGCTTGAGCTTTTAAAAAATAGAAAATAATAATTAAATTTCATAATTTAAAATTTAAAATATATACAAAATGTATCAAAACATCATTTAATTTTGTGAGTAGGTCAACATGCTTGCTTGGCATGTACTTGTAGGATCATTTTACTTATTTATTTTTTAATGATTTTCTCGTTTTAATTTTTTTTTTATATAAATTGAAAAATTACGTAAAAATATTATAAATCACAATAATTATAAAATATATATAGAAATTATTCGACTTTTGAAATTCTATCGGTGCCATATAAATTGGGACAAAGAAATTAACATGTATTATTTGCAAATGACGTAAAAAATACTATACATCTTGAAATATTTTTGAGAACATTTAAAAAAATTGGCCGACTCTTGAAATTTTATTTGTGCCACATATATTGGGACAAAGAGAATAATATATATTATTTAAAAATTACGTAAGAGAAATGGTAAATAATAATTAGCAGCTTAAAGTATTTAAAAGATAAATAAAAAGATTGATTGACTTTCAAAATTTTGCTAGTATCACATAAATTGAGAAAAAAGAAGTAACATATAGTATTTAAAAATTAAATAAATGATACCATAAATCACAACTTAAAATATTTAGAAGACATAAAATGCGGTTGACTTTCAAAATTATATCAATGTCACATAAATTGGTATAGAGAAAGTAACATATATCCTTTGAAAATGATACCAACAATACTGTAAATTACAATAATTAACAAATTAAAATGACTCTCCAAATTCCATATGTAGTCACATAAATTAAGAGAGAAAGAGTAACATATATTGGGGCCGTGCTAGCACGGATGCCAATGTCTAGTATTAGGATACAACACAAGTGATCAACAGCAACACCGACAGGATAAAACATCTGAGCATGTGTAGGGTCTCAACTTATCTTCAAGTTCTTGTCCTGTTGGCAGCGGTTCCATCCTATATTTGCTACGCTGGGCACAGCAAAACTCATACAAATTTCTGCATGCTCCTTTACTAAATGGAAACACTCTTTCAGGAATGTTCCTGCAAATTAAAGCAAGTTTAAACTTGAGCTTAAAGACGAGACAAATTCCTGATGAGAATACATGTTCCATTTGCTTTTGAGATATCAATTAATCACTCAAAGATGTTGACCATATCTGCATCTAACATTGTCCAATGTTTTTAATCATATCATACAGAGTAGTGGCTCAAAGCGACAATATAGACATCTCTCTGCCACTACCCAGTAAATAAAATCACACAAGAATTGGAAGGATATAACCAACCTCAAATATTGGATGCGCCGTCGTCTCACAAGCTCATAAGTGGTCTGATTTGTCAAAATTAGGTAGCTGATTCAACAAACATGAGTTCAGACACTTTAGCTACAGGAGCAAGACAAGTATGGGGAATAATATAGGCACAAATAACAGGGTTTCACTCGCAAGTTATGAAGTTTGATAGCTTAGCTCTAATATGTTTCTACCTCCTTCACAAGACTGAAGGGAGGTAACCAAGCATCCTACACTTTAATCTTTTTTTTTTACACGAGATATTTATTATCTTACAGAAATGATTACATCCTTTCCCAGAATTATCAACTCTGCTGACCAAACAGAGGTTCCAGAATCTCATATAACCTTATTTTTAGAAGGACCAACGCATATAATTTTAAGAACATAAATCTAACAAACTTCCAACAAATACAAAATTACTGTGCTAGGCAATGCTAAATGAAGTCCATCTTCAGCAAAGAGAAATCTTACCTATGAAAAAGTAGGAGGAGGAGAAGGAAGATGAGGCAGAAAAACAGAGTAGCTAGCAGCAAGATCATAATTGCATATAACCACCTGCAACAAAGCCATTATAGCATTTCACTTCAGATTCATCTAAAGATTCAAATTGGATGAATTTCACAAGGCTTGTTCTTTTATAGAAGGGATATGTGCAGATTCAACAAAAACATGAAAACAGAAGCAAGAATATCAATCATGTCAGTACCATCTTGTCATGAGGATGCAGGCCCTTTCTTTAACTACTGTTTCCCACTGTTATTTTATCTCTTGAAATTTGGTTTTTGCAACCTATACAACCAAAGTAGAGCTCATACTCGGACATTTTAAGGGAGCCCAATCAGAAGTCGGAACCAGATGCAGCTCCCTTGCTGCTTTCACACTAACTGCTGTCATACTCGGACATCTTATATTGGCTTTCACACTAACTGCTGCCAATATAAGATGTCATCTAATTTTTTTCGGGATAAGTCTTCAACTGCCATCTTAGGACAATCACAATAGCTTACATGTCATGGTTGTATAAGATCCAATAAGGGTAGTGGTATTGACTCTCTTCAAGCTTCTTATTTCTCAGAAGACAATATGATATTTCAAACAGCAAGTAAAATATTCCAATATGCGCAAGCTTAGCTTTTACCAACTAAAGCAAATGAATTAACATCTTCTTATTATAAGTTTGGGTATGAAAACTGAGCAGTTTACATATCCCTTAGTTTTTTTAGTTTTTTTTTTGGGGGTGCATATTGTCCTTCTCCAGTTCTCCCCCCAGAACCTCCATCTTTATTTTCTTCTGGGAAGGAAGATATTAGTAAGGAGCAGAGGAGAAACATATAAAGGGCAGAATAAGAGGCCAAGCAGAAAAACTCTTAAATGATAAAGCATCATGAAAAGTACATACCAAGGCTTTGATATATCAGACTTCAAGAATTGTATATATAACGTGCCCGTCCAAAGGGATAAGGCTGTTTCTCCACAAATGTACCACCTGTTATACTTGGGAAAATAAATAACCGAACCAAGACCAATTACTTGAAACTCTAAAAAGATAAAACATGCAGTGCACATGCGCCCTGACATGTAATACAGAGTAGCTATTACCAGTTAAAAGTTCAGGAAAATCAAGCACCCTGACATGCTTCATGCATGTTTATAGATGAAGAAAAATACATAAAATTACAGGAAAGTACAATATGACAAGTCCCGTACTAAATAGTGTCTTCATTGTGGTCTTAGAGTAGAACAATGATCATGTCACTTATACAAAACTTATAATATTGAATTAGACACATCGAAGTACACATATATCCCAAGCCCAGATAACTGGTTCAATATATCCTCGCAATGATCTTTAAAATGAACCAACATCCTCTTATAGGTTTCTCGAACTGATAAACTATGCTGACACGGATATGTTCTGAACGATTCAAGCTAAAATTGAAGCCTCTTCATGAAAGCAAGAACCCCGAATGAGGCTTTCTATTCATTAATTAGCGAGATAACTATATTAGTATCATTTTCTGAAATAACATCTACATCTAGGACATAAATCTCCAATTTGACATGTCCTAATCATATTAAATCCACATCAAACTTCCACTTTAGCTCCAAAATAACATGTGGAAACCATCATAGAAATAAATCTTTATAATACACAACAAGGTTTCTTTCATTTAGTTTTTCTGAAGGTACAAATAAACATTGCAATTAAATCGCAAGAAAAATTTCACTGAACTGCGAGCAAGATAAACACATTGTTGATGCTCACCAAAAAGCGCAATGATTACCCTGTCCTATGCATGTGCCAAGCCAAACACAATGATGATCAAATTGAAGAACACATTTGTCACAATCATGACAATGTTTAGCGCGTGGAGGCTGCAAATCAAGCAGAGCGAAAATCAAACGTTGTTGACATAACTGACAAATGTAGACTAGTGGAAGTATAAGCTCTAGGCACTTAACAAGACAGGAGTCACTGTATAAGGTCCATTATAGAAATTGGTTCTTCTGACATAAGTAAACTTTGGCAAATGGCAACCATAAACTTATTGGGTAAATAAGTGTGCTAATATTAGGATAAGCACAATAGTTGATTTATAAATCAGAAATCAAAAGGTCATAAACCGTTTGAAACAATTGAATATATATCTGTCCTCAACCTCATTTCAATGAGAAAGTGAGGCACAATACAAGAAAATATTAGCACCAAATTGCTGCCAGAAGTTTGCCTCATTTCCTTCCAAATCTAGGTGTAGTCAGTATTTGGCTCTCAAATCATGTCACTAGTTTGGCTAATCCTAAAATACTCCTATAATCACTAAGTATCATCAGAAGTACCAAAATGTTTGTTTTGCAAACAAATGAAAGACAGAAAGGAGAAATTTTTACCTGCACAACATTACAGTAACTGCAAGTCACACCTCTGGAAAAGAGAACAAAAATGAGTTAGTAAGGGAACAGACGCTTTTGCAAATTGAATCATGCAATCTATAACTACAGAATCAACAGAGTCATACTTCTATCCAAAAGTGGTGTAAGGGGAAAGAAGATGTGAAAGATAAAAGTAAATCTAAATTAACATGGTCATTTTTTTTTTCTAAAATTCATGGACTATTATAGCACACGTAAAACGGTAAATTTGGTCATTCCCGCTCTGGGTCTCATTTGAACTTGAAAATGTGGACGTTTTCCCCTCGGGACCAACTCACCCCATTAATAAGGTTTTAACGGATTAGGGAGGAACATTATTCATCATCCATGAACTCCCTAAACCCTAAGGGAGTCCATGTATTATGTGTGGTATTATTTAGTATTATGTTTGGTAGGAATTTGAGTTTATGTTATACATCCTACATGGTATTATAGGATGCATTACTAATACCTTCCATTTGGAGGTATTGGTAATACATAGGATATAATACCATGGGATAAGTCTATGTAAAGACAAAAATATCCCTCAAATCATTTTAATTATTTTGTTTATTTTCTTGATTTTATGTTTTATATTTGTACTAGTAAATTCATTTAAATAAATTAGCTTACAAATTATTTAGAGAGAGTTGTTTGTTGCTAAATAAATTCAATACAAATCAATACAATGTTTGAAATGTGAATTGTTTAACATTTACTAATCAAAAAGGTAAATATATCACCACATGACGTTTGTGATCTTAATTGTATTATTTGTTGATATATATATATATATATATATATATATATACATATGGTTTTCTAGTTATTTGTATTTTGAACAATTTATAAAATTGCATACATATTAAAATTACAACTTGCAATTTTTATGTACAAATGTAGATGGTTTATTCGATTTTACTATTATTTACCGTTTTTCGATTTTAAAATTAGATGGTCTATCTATTTTAAATTAAAAATTGACAGTTTGTGAGTATCAATTTATTAAGATGACAACTATTTACCTTCAAATAATTCAAGTGAGAAAATTAGCAAAACATAACAACAAAATTGTTCTTCTCCAAATATATTGTCCGGCAATTATCTACTTGACCCAATTACATAATAATTCAAGGGTATAATTGGAAAGAAACTTTTTATAGAATTTTCATCCAAACACAAGATGGGGTGGGAAACAATGAACCAAACATTTGATAAAAATAAACCCTGCATTACTAATTCATGAACGACCCCTAAACGTTAAGGGCCTAAACCCTTAGCCCTAAGAAACTGTAAGAAACCCAAATCTTCAGGACCAGTGGCACAAGGCTCCTCGGTGGATAATGGGTCCACCCTGTTCTCCATTTAAATACCAGGATTTTGTCTGAGTCATGATTTGAACTTGTAACGAGGGAGTAACCCACAGATCATGTATTGTAATCTTACCATAAGACTAAAGCCCAGGGGCCTAGATTCACATGGTAAATATTTCCCTAGCAACTGAATTAATCACTATTAGAATTCAAGTTTATCATAAACCCCAAAAAGAATCTAAACTCTTCATCAAGGACAGCCAGGATGAATTCATAGTGGAGAAGCCTATCCCAACATTTTCCACTAGCTAAGCACTAAGTATTCACAATGCATCTCTAACTAATTCCAAAAGTAGTAAACAAGCAAGGATGGGTTATTAGGCATAAATTCATGTGATAATTGATGACTGGCTTCCTAATAATGTCATCTAGTTTCAGATCATAATCCAGTTTATAAAGGTATTTTGAGAGGGAGAAGACCAAATTTGATGCTGGAGGCACTTGTATTACATGACTATTAGCTATGCCATGAAATGATTCAATAATAACACATCTCAGCAGAAATTTTCATTATATTTCAACTTCCTTTGTTATCGAATGAAAAATTACGAATTTCTGAACATTCTCAGGAAATCATACAGGGTTGTTACAGCTTCTCCCCTCCATATAAAATCTACTGCATGCTGCAGTTAGCCAAATCATCGCAATATACCAGTTAGCCAGTTGGGGGTACCTTCTGATGCTGAGATGCTTTCTATTACTAAAACTATTGACAATTTTTCATCTAAATCTCATAGTTATATAAGCATCACTTGTGGAATTGATAATGAGTGGAAACAACTTTGCCATCACCATAAGGTGCTCCAATATCCAAATCTTTAAGGGGGAGGTATATGCCTATATCCTCCTAGTCCAACAAGAAAGACAATTCAAAACAGCAGATTTTGAATGATTGAATCAAATCTTTTCTTGTTCCATAAACAATTTAAGTCAAACTGAACCAACATGTAAGATGAAACTAGATGAACCAAATAGCACTACGGTAGAGGCTGCAAAATAGACTGAAAACAATGCAGCTGCTTTATAGACAAAAGGAAAAGCATAAACAAGGTATTATTCAAGTCATTCCTACCTAAGAGATGTTCCACTGGGATACATATCCATCACTAGCTTTGTCCACGCTATCGTACCACGGCCTTGAAGATTACTTCCCAACTGGTTCCGTTCGATTGCAATAACTACATCGCCGTTTTTTCTTGAAGCAGGCTGTCTTTGCTTGATCATTTTACATCACAATAGGCAGAAAATAGTAGCAATTAGATAATTCTGCAGGACACTCCACATATTTACAGTTTGATATTTCACAGATATGGCAGGAGAATCCAGTAATTTACTTTCCATGTAAATAACCAGAAAGGAAATTCTCTTACTTTGAGGTAATTGATGCCCTATTACGTGATGCATCTGCCTCATTGACAGCCCTCATTGCATCAACAACATAGCTACATGTTCAATAAAAAATTATACTGAACACACAATGCAACTTTACTGGCTCTTCAGAGAAGTAGCACTGAAGCGCATAAAGAATAACAATCGCCTGTAAATTAGAAAGTAAAGAGTGTGCATGAAATTACCTAGGAGAAGAACCTGAAGTGATGAAGTATTGAGCCAATGTAGCAGCAAACAGGATCAAATAGACAGTTGTGTACCTTAAAGGCAAGGAAGAGGGTATCAGCAGTTTTACCAAAAACACCCAAGTAAAAGTAGAATCCCTACAAAAGCATTAAAAATGATCAAGATAGGACCACTTTATTCCAACTACATCATTTTCCTTTTGAATTGGGGACTACTTTGAATAGGATTATATCTAATTGGAGTATTCTTTTTCTTTTTGGTCAGATTATCCAAATATAGAAAGGCGTTTATTATTTTTAGATAGACTAAAGAGTAAATAGTATCACATAAAACAGAAGAGGGGGTGCATTTTAGCAAGAACCATAATACAGGCATTGAACAAATTTCTCTACCAAGCTGAAAGACGTTGCTGCATAACTTAAGATTCTATCTTTTTTATTTAATGCACTGTATTGTGGTTCTAGCTAAAATATAACATGACGACTAATTCCTTCATAAGTTAGTTACTAATGAATTAGGCGAACCAAACAATAAAGTAAAGCGAGAGCAAATTTTTAGGTGAACAAAGACTCATTGTTTGCACTGAATTATTGGTTTTGCTCTGGCATCATCAATTTCCTCATAGGTGAACACTTGGCTCCTGCTAATTCTGAAGAAAAATAAAGACAACTTTTTCCCCAATAAGTAAAGTAAGAGCAAATACCATGGCTCTTCTTTTGTTTTATGAATCAAATCTTTGTCAAAGACAAATAGAACGCCCAGATAGATCAAGTGCAGCATCACCAACGCTATTCTCAAGCAACAAGTGGATCTCCGAGCTAAAAATTAATCAACCCAACAACCAAAAAAAAAAAGAGTAAGGTTTAAAACATTCAAATTAAACTACGACGATAGAATAGATGAAAAAGTTGATACCGGGATCGGAGAGACATGGGAAAACGTGGAGACAGCGGTCGGAGAAACGATCCAAGGTGTCGCGTGAGTGGCCAGCGCATAATGCTCCCATTTCACCTTCTTTGAAAAATTCATTCACTAGATAACACTTGTTTCTCAATACACATTCCTCGCCGTCTCCGAGTATACAATTTACGCGGCGGCCTTAAGAATTAGTTGCAGGAGCCAAGTGTTTTTCAGTTTAGTCTGAACTTACCGGAGTGTTGAAACTTGAAAACAACAAATCTAGAGAGATAATGTAGAGAGAGAAAGACTTTGGGTTCGGTCCAGAATTTGCCCGACGTTTGGAGCAAAGCTACTGAAATAACGAATCAACCCCTTCATTTTTCAAAATGTAACACTTGGCCCTCACTTATTTAGGGGTATTTTTTTTTTCCTCGTGCCAAACTCCCAAATTTTCCTAATTTTTGAATGAATTACTATTTTCAAATGGACCTATAGAAAAAAATTTATTTTAAAAGAGCAATATAATTTGTATTTGGTTAAATTAATTGAAACAATCCTTTTGTTTGGTATTAGAAAAAGAGTTTGAGTTTGATTAATCATTTCACAAAGTGTTTTTAAGAGTCTGGGTTCGAAAGTGATTAGGACGTCATGCGGAAGCTTACAATTGCAAATCATATGGTTGATAAATCAGACGACAAAAATTATACTAAAAAACATAATATTATTATATGAAAACTAATATAAGAGAAAAATATTAAAACTATTAAGAGAATAAATCTCCCCATAAACTAAACTCTTAAACGTCTATATTGTGGAAGTAATTGTGTTATGCTATGATAATAGGGATCTTCAATTTATAGATCTCCAAATTTTTCGTCTAAGAAAAGAATAAATCAAATATTAAAGAAAATTATATTTTCCTTTCAGAAAAAGTTCAAGCATTTATGGTAATATTTTAACTTTTTTTTAAAGAAAAAAATAAACTTCAAATAAGGTAAGAAAATCAGGGCAAAACCCTAACAATGTTAGCAAGAAAGATACTCAAAAATCAACTTCACAATTTTTGTATTAAGTAAAATAGAGAAATTATCTTAAATATCTATCGAGAGACTTTAATTAAAGTATTTCAATTAAAATGTAAAATATATAGATTAAGGAGATGTGATTCATAAATATTTTTGTGAGTTGCTTCAAAATCATTTTTAGATTTATGAGATTAAAGTTTCTAAAAGCTTTAAATATACGGAGATGAAGTTGGTTGCGTGCTTATAAAGCGTAACTTCATGCATGTATATATAAAGTTGACATAAATTCTAAGCTTGATATTTCCCTAATAAGATGTTTAAACTAATTAATGGGTGATGTATGTAGTAGTTATTAATTTGTTTATTTATTATGATCTCGTTTTTAGTTATTCTGTTTGTTTACTTAGAAGATATAAATAAGTTATGTCGATTTAGTTTTTACCATATTTATAGTGTCGATTTGCATGTTCAAAGGCACTCGATCATACACTTAATTAAACACTTTCTTTTTGCATAAAAATGATATTATTATTTTTTCTAGTAACGTTTGGCGTCCTTTTTGTAAGGGTTGGTGCATCCAAACCAAAAGCTCCTCTAATTCAACACACAAAATTTCATAAGCAAATTATTACACAATTTTACTGGGTATACAAAATAGACTTTATTCATCAAGAAAAACGAATAGTTAAATACATGATTATTGCTTGAAAACTGTCTACAAGTTAAATATATTTTAAATTGCATGATGAAAATTGACTAATGTTTAAGGTTGGCATCATAATTAGAACATGCTAACTCAATCAATTCATCTCTTCTCTCTTATTTTAGAAAGGGCAACTTCAACGAATCAATTTTTATTATTGGAAAATCTAATTTAGTGTAGTAGTAATTTTGACAAATGTATTCTTACATGCGCCTAATTAATCTATTTAGAGCTTATCAAATTGGCATGTCCTTTTCTTTGGTGTTTGTAAATGTTGCTCCACCAAAGCGCAATGGACTATTATCTTTTGACATTAATTTGGCACATTTTTATAGTGGCCTGCTTTAATTAAGAAATTAATAAAATAAAAATATGCAATTTGTGGAGGATATTCATATTAGATACTAGATTTTATTGATCTGGACATGATGATTAGCTAAAAGGGAATATACTCATAGTAAAACTGAAAAGGATGTACATTGTTTTGTTTTTATTTTAATTTTAACTAGACTAGAAGCGATACTCGTTTAGACAAGTAATTAATTAATAATTAACTCCATTTTGTTCATGTCGCCGCGACGACAATTAATTAACTCTAGAAGGATCTTCTTTGTATTGTAGTTTATTAAAACGTCACCAAATTTAACTAATTAATTAATATCCTTATTCAATGAACTAATATCCCTATGCTAGTTTGTCGTCTGTTTTCAAATGGGAATATTGGCAGAAGTATCTTGATTATTCACCTCCTTAGTGAAATATCGTTCGAAATGAATATAACATATATTAAAAATTATTGATCTTAATATTAGCACATCAAAAAAATTATAGGTGGAACAAATACCGCATATATATATATATATATATATATATATATATATATATATATATATATATA
>JAJONR010003898.1:0-56138 GCA_029582245.1 Solanum etuberosum | reverse complement strand
CCCTTGCTCGTGTAAAACTTTACCATACAGCTATTAAACTATCACATGATCTTGCATATTTTGGTTCTTGTTCTTGAATAAGGATATTAAATGACCACTAGTCTGGACGGCTTGGCGGACTACCGCCATACCCCTAGATCCTGCGGTCAATTTTCATCAATTTGTCCCAAAAGTTATTATAATAAGTTCTCCATAAGCAAGGGATTTACAAAAGAGAGAAACTACAATTTTATTACACATTAAATGCATTAATAATTATGCATTAATTTTATTTAAAAAATAAATAAATGAAAATAAGGGGTGAAAATACAAAAAATTATAATAATCGATGACTGCATAAGTATTATAAATACATTTCAAACAAAAAAGAATAGCGACGAAAATAGATTGTTACATATGCAAAAAGTGGCATCATGAAATTAATATTTTATTTTGAAATTACTTTTTGCAAGTATAATAAAAATGAAACTCCTAATCATCATTTTTTTTTTGAAATGGGATAATTATATTAATTGTGCTTCATAAAAAAAAGTAAAATACTAAAAGACCAAATGATAAGCATTGACAATACATCTAGCTAAATTATTTATACAAATCAAAGTTTAATTATTATTTTTAGCAAAAATAGCTAAGTAACTAATACAAGTCAAAGTAAAAAAAAATTAGCAAAAATAATCTCTAATTATGCTCCCCCTCCCCCGCTCTTCTATCATCTTCCTTTGCAAGTAGATCCGCCATCATATTTTGCTTCATATGTCAAATTCTTCATCATATGCTATCAATTGAATAAAAAAATTATATAAATAAATAAAATATCATATACCAATTAAAAAATAATTATATTAAAATAAAGAAGAAATTTAAACTATATGTAATATATCTATATATTATTTTTTTCAATAGTACTAACAATATTAAATAATAACCATCTCTTGAAAGCTAACAAATATTATAATCAAATTACATTATATCCCGAAAACTGACAATTAGAAAGAAAAATTGCATACTGACAACACATTATTCATTATTACTAAGATTATTTTTTTAATCATACTTGCTTAGTGGATGATAATATATACATAAATAAAATATTAAGAAAGCATGTCCAAGTAAATAAAAATAAAAAGAAAGACTTGAGAATGAAATATTTCTTACCTTCATGTTACATGTTAGTTAATTCAAAACAAATATGATGAACAAGATAAATGATAATGTTGAATGTGAATCTTCATGAAACTAAATATGAATTTATATAGGCATAATAGAGGAAATGAAAAAAATAAAGATTTGAGAATGAAATGAAACATTTCTTTTTTTTTTTACTTGTTAGTTCATTCACAAACTAATATGATGAAGAAGAGAGAGGATAATCTTGAGTTAAATCTTCATGAAACTAAATATGAATTTATATATGCATAATAGAGGAAATGAAAAAATAAAGATTTGAGAATGAAATGAAACATTTCTTTTTTTTTACTTGTTAGTTCATTCACAAACTAATATGATGAAGAAGAGAGAGGATAATCTTGAGTTAAATCTTTATGAAACTAAATATGAATTTATAGGCAAAATAAAGGAATATCATAAGACATTATAAACTTACAAATTTAAGTTTGGAGGTTATGGACATAAAAATTATGGGAGTTATGAATATTATTAAAAGTAAAAATTACAGAGGTGTAAGTCATAAGTAATAAATCCTTGTGAATAAATTAAATAATAAAGAGAAAAATACTTAAAATATAAAATAATATTTTTTTTTTTATGGTTAGAAGTGAGGCAAACAAATTAAAAAAAATGTGAAGAGTTTTTGTTGTAAATGTTCCTCCATTAATAAAATATTTATTTGTAATAAATTAAGTAATTTACTTTTACAATACAATAATTAATTTAAATAAGAAAAAAACCAAAAAAAGATAAATGCAAATGGAGGTCATAAAGAGGTGCCACATCACCTGGTCTATGTTTCTCCTTTATTATATATATATATATATATAGAGAGAGAGAGAGAGAGAGATATTTTATACTAATTAATCTCTAATTGATTATTAAAATCCTCTAATAATTATATCTTTTTTAGTACTAAACCTCATTCACTTAGAGCCCGTTTGGATTGACTTAAAAAAAGTAATTTTTAAGTCAAAAAATAAAAAGTCAAACTTAAATGACTTTTAGGTCAAAAAACATTAAGTAGAGGGAGATCTATTTTTTATTTTTGACATTTTTAAAGTTATTTTAAACTTATTTCAAGTTATTTTTAACCTAGCTTGCCAAATACTTCCAAAACCTAAAAATGATTTAAAAGTAGGTTTGACCAACATTTAAGCAAATTCAAACAGGCTCTTAATCTCTCATCTCACCTGAAAAATCATGTTCGAACACCTTCACCAATGATTCCTTGCTCTTTACCACTACCATATCATCTTCAATTCTTCTTCTTCATCATCCACCATCATTATTAATATTGATTTCTTCGGTTCACTCTTCTTTACTAATTAGCCCATCATTGTATTTTTAGACTCAATCACCAACAATGCTATCAATTTCTTCAACCTCTCTTCGATCGCTTTTTTAATTAATTTTCTGGCGAGGAGAGAAAACTTTTTTTTAATAGAAATATGACGGTTTTCCTTCATTGATGTTTGGGTTGGTATTAGAGAAATCAATGATGATCTTCTCCACTATAGTTTGGCAAAATTACAGTGACATGTAATGAAGTTGGTGAAGATTCTAAATGCTGATTTTGTATCAATAATGGAGAAAGAATAAAATAGGATTTATGAAGAAATTAAGTTGTAGAGCGCGCATGATGATGAAAAATAAAAAATGAACAAGAAAAATAAGACAGTGTGGCTGTGAAGAAGAAAGGCATGGGCGTGAGGTGTGGGAGTGCAAGGAGGATACCAATTTTCTTATTTTATTTTTTAATCCAAATGCGCTTGTTTTTTATTTTTATTTTATTCTTTTGCCACGTCAATTTTAGAGAGAAATAAATTCACTTTTAAATAGTATAAGTGTGTAATAGATCAACACAATATTTATGTGTGTATTTGACTTTCCATAACAAGTTCAGAATGCATCAATTTATGCCAAAAGAAATAGGAAGAATGAAAAGGTTGGGAGTAGAGAGAGGAAAAAACAAATGGGACGGTGAAGAATTAGTTCATGTGATTAAGGATAGTAAATGAGCGAGTTGAGTTTAATTTGAACAAATTAAAAACGAGATAGGTGGAAACAGATAAAATCTTTGATTTGTCCATATTTGATATGGATAAATAAAAAAATAAATCTTATCCCACATAATTTAAATGTCTTGCTATGACTTCTAACTTTATAAGAGCAACTTTCATAAATCACACTAATATATGTGTTAATTATTCAATACATTCATAGTTTCAATAGTTATATTTCCTATTCGAGTTGCCTTTAGATAAAGTGAGTTTGCCTTTAGTACAATGTATTTGCCTTTGGATACATTGTATCTAGTGAATGTATCTCACCTTCCTCTTTTCTCGCTCGGTTTTATCCCCTCTTTTTCACTCGCTCACCTCTCTCACTCTCTCGTCCCTCTACATATTTGCTGTGTTTTACATTTTTATGTATCTATATACACAATAACAAATATGTGTTGATGTATCCAATGCATTTGTGTATATCAATTTCATCCAGTGTATCCGATATCAAATATCTAATATATCAAGAATCAATTTCATGTATCTAGTGTATTTGTGCGTAGTTAAATCTTGATTTCGAGATACCGTAATCAGTTTCATGTATCCAGTGTATTTGTGATGTATCTAGTGTATCTGTGCATTAATATGTCTATTTGATATCAATTTTGTGATGTATTCAATGTATCTGTTGATATATACATTCTTATAAAAAGACAAAGACGAAGATATTGTTATCCACACACATGTATGTGTGCATAGATATATGTATCTAGTGTAATTATGTTTTAACTATATACTAATTAGAAAAAAGATGAAGAAGAAGAAGATATAGCTATCAAAATAGAGAAAAGGCCCAAAATAGTCTCTCATCTTTGGGTTAAGACTCAAAGTCATCCTTGAGTTTTCTCATGGAGCACTAATAGTCCTTCATGTTTGCAATATTGGTGCACTTTTGGTCCTCCCCTAAACTTTTGCCTATTTTTTAACATTAATTTTGTCCACAATTTTATGTAAGGAATGTCCAATCGTCTTTTTATATATTTAGTAGAAATAATAACTCTATGTAAGAGAAGGTGAGAAGAAGAACACATTGTTCTGTTCAGTAGAAATATTACTGCAGCTAAACTAAGAACATCTTAACATATGACGTTGCAAGAAAAGAAAAAAATGTACTATTGCACGTGAAATCGTCGTGATGAACCTCTCGACTTTACCTGGAATACAACTTCTACTAAACAAAATAAGGTGTTTTTCTTCTCACATTCTCTCGCATGGAGATATTATTTCTACTAAATATATAAAATGACGATTGAACATTCCATACATAAATTATAGATAAAATTAATATTAAAAAATAGGCAAAATTTTGGAGGAAGACCAAAAGTGCACCAATATTGCAAACATGAGGAACTATTAATGCTCCATGTGAAAACTCAAGGATGACTTTGAGTCTTAACCCAGAGATGAAGGACTATTTTGGGCCTTTTCTCTATCAAAATACATGTATTTGTGCATATAATTATGCCTTAATTAGTGGTTTTCAATGACTATTTAGTATTAATTACGTAGCCATTAATTATTACAAGAAAAATCAACCAACAAGCACCCTTTAAATATTCCTCATAGTTTAAAGATTCTTGAAAGATTCCTTTTAGTTATTATTATTTGATTTGCATGACTTTAAGAATCGCCGGGCGCTATCGTGATTAAAGGGTATTTTTTATCATAAGACAATGAGTTTTACACATTATTTAAAATAAAGTAAAATAAAAATGAATGAAGGATAATGGAAGGTAGAAAAAAAATTATACATCTTAATTAGTTGGATAAAAATATTATACCCCCTTTGTTTATGATGATCCCCTCTACTAAATCATGTAATTGTTAAAAAAAATAAAAATTGAAGATAGAAGGACACGTAAAAAAATCTACTTTGAATAAGGTTTGTAATTTGTAAGTATTTTTTACTACCTAAATGTTAAATGTGTTGTAATGAAAAATTTATCAGTTGGTTGGTTAACTCAATTTTTTTTTATTTTCTTGGTGTAGGTTTGATTCCTACCTTATAAGTTATAACCCCATCCCTGTTTATCGGCTTCGGCTTCCCTCCGTTATTCCTTTTCTCTATTTTGTCAAATGCACATCTAGATGAGAGACACATGTTTTGTTTAAATTTTAAAGGTCAAGATCATACTTAGGGGTGTCAAATTGGCGGGTTGGATTGAAATTGGGTTGGATCCTAACCCGTCCAAGTTTATTTTGGGCTCAAATGGGCTTTAAAACGGGTTGGATCTTGACCCGTCCAATTTGACTCGCCTAATTTCAATAATTTTAATATATTGTTATTTATGTTTTATAACCACAATTTGAATTTCAACTCAAGAAAATTAAAAGAAGAAGAAGTTACAAATGGATAGATAAATCCTAAAAGATATAAAATAGATAGTAATTCATACCTTTAATATAGGAAAATACATTACATCAGTGCAAATACAGAGTCTTAAAACGAGTTGAAATTGGAGATTAAATTGGGCTCAATTGAGGATTCTCTTAAAATGGGTTAAGGCTGGAATGGGTTGAGATTGAACCCTATTCAAATTATCTTGAGCCCAACACTTAAAAATTTTGACGGATTGGGTGGATTACCTATAATTGAGCTCATTTTTTACACTTCTAATCATATTATATTAACAAGTATCATAATCCTTGTTAAGTCAATCAATTTTGGAAAACTACTCTCCAAATTTGGTAAGAACAAGATATTAATGATATTAGTGAATATCAAAATTTCCAGGAAATATCTTGTTCTTACCAAATTTGAAGAGTAGTTTTTTAATATGGTTATGATACCAAATCCCTATTTACCCTTCTCTACCCCCCACCCCCACCCCCCACCCCCTTTTCTTAAAAAAAAAGTGTTGTATTCGATGTGTGTAGCTACGAATCAAAATAAAAGGAATAATGACTATTAATTAAGTGATTAAAAATAAAAACATTTAATTAATCATGATTGAATTAAAAAATTTCATATTCAAAGTTGTAAACATAGGGCATACATATATTGCCGTGGTGTGAACACTTGATACGAGCAAATTTCTATCAATCAACTCCCAACATGTTTTAATTTAATTATGCACAAACTTTAAAAATGTCAACAAAAATTCTGAATATTACATTTTTTGTAAGTGTATAACATACTAAAAATATCACAAATTTCCAAATCTTAAATATATCATATCATTTCTATTAAAAAAAATGTTAGCTTAATTTATAAAAAAAATGGAGTTGTATTATTTCCATGTCAGCAAATAAATAAGAGTTGCAACAAAGTTTAGAGAGAAAGGTAACAGGGGATAATTGTTGGATGATTTCGTAGTGTATAAGCGAAAAATGGAGTGCGACTAATGACTATGATTGCGAAAGGTGAACTAATGGAGCAAAAATGACGACATTATTTTTTTTATTAATCAAGAAATCTGTTTGTGGCCTATACTTTGGATCAATCACAGCCTTCTAAACTCGGTGGATAATGGATCCGTCCCTCTACCTTTCTCCACTTAAATACTAGACTTTGCTTAGCATTGTGTGGGGCTTGAACCTGTGACCTAACCCACAAATCCTCCAGCTTTTGCCATTCGAGTTCGGCCTTATGGGCCAGAAATGACGACATTTTGTGTACTACAAATTCAAATAATTGTTGTTGTGGCAAACGGAACTACATAAATATCCTCCATAGTTGGTCCTTTCCTTTACCCCAAAAGTCATCCTAACAAGCATCTAAGGAGCGATTTAATCATGATTTTCTTGAAAAAAAAATTAATCATGATTTTCTTGAAAAAAAATTCTTAGCTTGAATTCAGCATTTTAAAGTTGACATTAATTTTCATTTAGATATTTTAACTATGCTTGTTTATTTTAGACATTTCATATTATGTTCTGTTATGTCATTTTTGATGTTTTTTTCTCAATCTTTTGTTGACCCTATGTGCGCGTTGACCAAACATGTTCACGTGGATTAAATGATCAATTATATCATGCTAGCTCATTTTAACGTCATATCATTATACATACAAAAATAAATTAAAGAAAAAAATTGAGGGTCAAATAAATTAAAGGATTTTAACTAATTAAAAACAAATTATTTTAAAGATTTCTCCTCCCATTCCGGTTATCTTCTCCATCAAATTGAATTTCTCACCACAACACGGTCATTTTCTTTATCAAATTTCTCCTTTTTTATTGTTTTTTCCGTCATCCCAATCCCACATAGTTATCTTTTGTGTTGAAAATAATAATTCAAAGTTGGAGTAGAAATCCTAAGTTGATTAGGATTTGTTATTTATAGTATTTACTTATTTATATTTAATTAGGATTTGTATACCAAAAAATACAAGAGTTAATAAATAAAATATTTTCCATCATTCTCCGTCATATTTCTTCATTTTCATGATCTTTTTCGCAGTGCCCACTCGATTTCATTGTCTTCTCCACCGCACATTTATCCCATTTCTTCATTTAATTTTGGTATTTAAGGGGTCGTTTGGTAGAGTGTATTAGCAAAAATAATGCATGCATTAATTATCTGTATTAGCTATCCCTTGTTTGGTGCATTTTTTTCATGCTATGTATAACTAATGCTTACATTAGTTATACACTCTATTGTATATTGAGGAATGCATTACTAATACCATGGATTTCTAGGTATTAGTAATGCAAAGGATTTAATACATGCATTAATATGGTTAAAGACCTAATTACCCCTCAAAAGTACTTTTACATCTTTTCCACCATAATTGTGAAGGATACTTTTGTAAATAAATATTTTTATACAATGCATACTATTTTTAATACACCAAACCAAACAATGCATAAGAAATAATCTATCCATAACTAATACAAGTATAACTAATACATGCATTACTAATGCAAGCATTACTAATACACTCTATTGAGTATTATTGTTATACACTCTATTGGGTATTACAATGGATGTATAAATATGCTGAAATCATGATTGGAGATTCTTTTTTTTTAACTTAATTTTATTTTTCATTCTCTTAAAAAAAGGAATTACATTTTTACTGTTATCTTGTTGAGCAATGTGTACTGTTTCAGTCTTCTCAGATGCAAATTGTATTCCGCCGTCAACTGGCGAGGTCAAATATGTATTGTGCTCAACAATATTAACATTATGTTTCCCACACAAATAATAGAAGATCTGAAAGAAGTCCTTATCGGAATAAAGCCTGAAATTTTTTGAGAGAGAAAATGTACTAACTGAAAAATGAGGAAGAAGAAGAGAAAAAAAATAATAAAATTGGCTAAATAAGCCTCACACGCGCCATTTACGAGTTTATCACACTCAATTTATCACATCAACAAAAAGTGTCAAAATAACACAGTGCGGTGTGACATGAGGTGTTTAAAATGAATAAAGTCTAGTTGAGATATCTAAGTGAAAGTTGGTGTCAACTTTAGGAGGATACTGATGGGTTCAGGTTTTTTTAACCTCCACGACAATCCGCAACCCATGTTTTAGTCACTGCCTTTTGGGTCTGTGCGATAGCTCATAAATTATACAGAAGATGTAAACCGTATTAGGCAAGCCTCATGCGACGAAGGCATGACTGAGTAGCAGACAGAGGTTGAATTCAATTCAGGGTCTCCCACATGAGAGACCCATCTCTAAACAACGAAAAAATTGTTTGACCATAGAATTTCAAAGTACAACTTGAAGTGTAATTTTAGAATTTTCAATAATTTGAATTTTTTCACTCTAAATTATTCATAAAAAGCTCAAAAATAACTCCAATTTATACATGACCTGATGACCGGCACAACTTTCATTTTCAAATATCATTTTTCACTTTGAAAATAAAAATTGTTTTTTCAAATTTCACAATGAAACATGATCAAATACCCACTAAATTTTATATTACTAATATAATTAAATTGAAGACAAATTGTTCAAAAATAAAATAAAAAAATTATAAATAATATAATTGGATTAATTATTTTAAGTTGAAAGATAGGGAATTAACCAAAAGACTCAATTTATGGGTAACTTACACGAATCTTGCTACCTTAGGAGCTAATTACTTAGATTCACGCTATTTTGCAATATTACGTTCCTTACCATACTTTGGACCTCATATATGTGTATTTGAGATATATGTAAGGCAGATGCATATCAATTAGTGTGTCTAGTTAATGGATATAACTGAAAACCATTAATTAAGGAGTGTATCTAATTAAGGTATATAATTGAAAGTCATTTATTAAGGAGAAAGTTACACTTGCAACAATTTCAAAGGATGTGACATATCATAACTACTAAAAAATTAAAACAATCAAAATACTTCTTTTTCTTTTTTGGCGATTCAGCAAAATTTAGACTTCTTAATTCAAATTCATAAACTTTTATTCAGATAAATGTGTTTTTTTGTCAGATACGTATATACTTAATCAGATACACTGATAAAAATTATATATATATAATCTTAACTCAATAATATGTCAAATACACGCGTAAATATTCAACAATATGTAATCTATAATACATCTGTATATTATGTCAGATGCATAGACCCTTAATCAAATACACATATAAAAACTATATACATTTAATCTTAATTCAATAATATGTCATATACATCAATAATGTACAAATACATGTGTAAACGCTTACTGTTTCCATAAATAATTACTTTTTTGAGAAACAATAAGCCTCAAAGTATGAAAATGGTAAACAAACTAATACTGAAACTTTCTGATTTACGTTCGTGGTTGGTTAGACATCCAACCATGATGATGTTTGCTTCTCCTTTTGATTTGTTGATGTGAGTAATAGTGCTTCATGACTATGACTTGCCGTCAATGTTGTTTTATATGGAAAAAAAGAATGATCGACTGATTTTTCAAAAAAATCGATTGAACTTATAATTTGAAGAAAAATCGATCTTTCAAAAGAGAGTCGCCACTTAATTTTTGTAAGAAATTAAGAAAACTTAAGATTTTTCAAAAAGATTTAAACAGAATAAAACCATTTGAAATTTAAAGGGGTTCGGGGTTCAATTTACATTCCGAGAAGGTGTTAAGCATTCGAAATGTCCGCTAACTTGCGGTTGACCAACGACTTGACTAAAATATTTGACTAACTTGGAAAAGAGTAATTAAATTAGAAAATTCATTTTTTTTTTTATTTGAAAGGAATAAGCCTAAAGGGGTTTTTAAAGGAAGGAACTTATATGTTGACAAAAACAAATAATAAGCTAAATATAAATATTACAATTTGATCCTAAAAAGTAAGAAATGATATTTTCCTTTGGGAATTTAATTAAATACGAACCAAAATAAATAAGAGGGTTAGTGAGTTAATACAAATCAAACAAATAAAATAAAAGGGAAAGGAGATTATAAACGTGGACTTTTGCCCAAATTTCCAATTGTTGGGCTGGCAGGCCCAACATCCTTCAACCTGCTGGAATTGTCTTTTGGACTTTGGCCCATTTTTGCCTTAGAGAATTTGTATATACATTCAGCGTATACCGTTGTATACAACGTGTATACGACGTCTGAAACCTGTATACGTCGTTACGCAGCCTATTTTTAAGACTTCCAGCACCTGCAATTTTTAGCTTCAGCCCTGTACTCCTGTATTACGAATTTAAACCTTGTATATCATTGTATAATGACTGTATATCTGCGTATATTGTTGTATACGACCTGTATCCATCCATTTTGGACTTTCCGAAACCTGCATTTTTTATTTAGCTTTGCATTTCTGCATTTTTCAACCTGTATTTCTACGTTTTGGACCTGTATATTATATTTTCCTACTGTATACCCATGTATACAGCAGGTATATCAGCGTATACAGGCCATATCTCAACCTGTTTTCGACTTCCCAGAACCTTTATATTCATCTTTTAACCTGTTCGCCGGTATTTTTGACGCCTTGGACCTGTATATCGAATTTTTGCCTGTATATCACATTGTATACAGCAGGTATATCAACCCCTTTTTGGGGCTTTTGAGACTGGAAAACTCAATTTCCAGCCTTGTATTGCCTCATAATTGCCCTATACATCTGCTTCCCTTGCTTCGCATATCAGTCCATTGGGACTCGGATTTAAGTATGACTCGAGAAAAATGCAATTGAGCTTCCATGGCCCGTTTGGAACGAAATGAAAGGAAGGTAATGGAGTTCAACGAACTCACTCGGAACCACATGATACAAAAAAAAAGAAGGAAACGGTTAACACGCATTCATGACAAAGAAACTTGGAAATAAACTAAACCAATCCATAGAGAAGCCAAACACCACTGATGGCATAGTAACAATACAACTTAACAATTAATCAACACCTTATTTATTATATACTTATCTTAAAACAAAACCATGCTACCAAAACAAGGCTAATTGCCTAAAGCCATTTCTTAGAGGCATAAATAGGTTGGTGGAAGACAATTTTAACAAAACAAAACAAAAAAAAAAAAACCTTAATCATCTAAAGGTAAGAGATAATTCAAACAAACAAAGACTCACTAACAAAGGGGCAAATGACAAGATTCAATTTTTAGGCATTACTTACAGATGCTAAAATATACAAACAGAATCTCATTGAAATAGAAAGAGCTTAAATAGGAAACAAACAGCACAAAATAAAATCAAACTCTAATAACTCGAACCAAACAGTAAATCGACACCACTTTTTACTCACATTAGCTGGACTAAACAACACAAGCTAAATCGGCATGACGGAAAACAAAGACTATACAAACCGACATTATCATTAGCAAGATTTTAGAGATGCAAACGATTAACAAATGGACTAAGGTATTCAGTTAACGGGCAGACACCATAAGAAGGGAGATAAGGTAGTAAACTACAACTCACATGACTTAATAGCAAGATAATTGAGAACCTCTTTATTTTCGGATTGGGAAAATTAAGTCAACTGGATTCAGAAAATTCAAAATCGAACCACGACTCATAACCAACAAGATGAGGCCAGCGATGAAATGAGAGGACCTCAACAAAGAGAAAGATCAACTCGATACCATACGGAAGTCACCAAGATTTCAAGCAAAGAAAACAAAGAAACATGCGAATAGCGGATAAGTATACTAATGATTCATAGTCAACAGCGAGTTACAACACTCGTACGATGCCAACAATTAAACATCTCATAATGATTAATAAGCAACCAGCTTCACGTCAGTTTTAGCAGAAAGGTCACATGATCAGATCATAAAACTAAACTACTGTTAATTCACGACAAAGAAACTAAAATAGTAAACGGAATGTTACCTTTTCGAGGGCAGCGGACTGGGACGAGACGATCTTGAAGACGACTTCACCACGAACAGCAAACAAAGAAACTGGGCAGAATCCGAATAGCTAACTCGAGTTCAAAATAAACTTGTAAGGGAGCAATGGACGACACCGAAAAACATGAAACCAAGATCCTAAACGGGTTAACTTCTCTATTCGGAATGTGTATCGAATGTATTCGAATTACTTTTTGCTTAATTTGCTCTCTGTTTTCCTTTTCAAGAGAAAAAAAATTTCAACCCCTTCAATGGAGAAGAAGAGGGGTATTTATAGGGGAAATTCTAGGGTTTCAAAAAATGTGAAAAGGGCTGGAAAGTTGGACGAATTCAAGCCCATGAATTTGAATTTCGAAATGGAATTCTGTCCAAAACAAAGGAAAATCCCAATTGATTCCAAATTCGAACGGATTGAAGACGAGGTGGATGATTGAGATCGATCCAATGTCCTTCGAATGCTACGCGGCTCAATCTCCAGGGGGTAAGGACGATTTTGCGTGCCTCTTTTGCTGCTGCGAGCTGCGCGAGTGTACTGTTTGTCGAGGGAGAGAGAGAAGACGACAACAGCTGTAGCGTACTGCCTATACGTGCTTGAAATCAGGTCTCATGCCGTTGGAATCGCGCGAATTGGTGAACGTTACTGAGACGTCGTTTGTTTTGCCGTTGCCATTGCTTGGAATCGTTATTGCTTCTGCGTATTGACGTTGCTGGCTTTCTTTTTGGAATTGGCTGGAATTTCTGGGTTCTGTTCATGAAGGAATTGGGCCGGGTCAAGAGAAGTGGGCTGGGAAATTTGGAATTGGTTAAAGGGATTAAGAGTGGGCTGGGAATTAAAATGGGGTTGTGCTAAATTAAAATGGCCTAGAGCTGGTATTTTAAGTGGGCTGAAAAGAGGTGAGGAATTGGAATTGAGATGATGACCACATGAATTTTAATCATAGCCACTTGGAGTTAACAATCTAGCCAATTTGGGTTTAAATGGTGAATTCGGCTAAAAGTTAAATAAGATGAATTAATAAGAAATTAATTAGTGAGCTTCTTAATCTCAACGAAAATAAAATAATTTAATTAATTATAGCGATGGCTAAACTAATTATGCACTAAATAATTCCACAATAATTGTAATTTAAGCTAAACTAAGGTAGTAAAATATTTAACTTAAAAAATGCAAAAATCTTTTGAGACGATTTTGAAATATTTATAGAACATACTAATTATATGCATAATTGTATAAAGCATATTTATTATTCAAAAATTATAAAATTGATAAGGTTATTTTAAAAACTTTAAAATTGTTTTGAATTTTGTGAAGTCAATTGCTTCAAATCGTTGGAAATCAAAGAAGCTCGAAAAATTAATTCGTATCGGGGAAGGTCAAAATTGGGTGTCAACAAATGTCATCAGAGTCAAAGGAAATTAAGGATGAGGCACCGCTGGTGATTCTTCGTCGGAGACAGCATTGCGGAAGAGGTGGAGGACGGTGGGGGTAGCTTCTGTCGGGGTTCATCGGAGAAGAAGATAGTGTGTAGTACCTTTACTATCAATCTTATTGTTTGGATAATCACTATCCATGTAAGTGAATTAAGCACACCCTAACTCAAAGTTTTACCTTAAATTTTGAAAATTAGAAGACAAAATAAATTGAAATATATCATAGACACATGACTTTGAATAATAATTAAATTGATACAAACTTCAATTTGTAATGTCCTTCTTTCATATATGACTTTTAGAGGTTTATTGGTATAAATCATGGTGAAGAGAGGGAAGGAAGAGAGAAAATGGTGGTGGAGGACATGAGATGAGAGGTTGATAAGAGAGAGGAAAAGTTATTGACATGAAAACGTTAATTTGTGATGGTTTAATTTTGCAGATAACTAATTTAGGCTATTATTTAGAGATATGTGTATCTAATTGTATCGTCCTCAATGTATGATAGGAAACTCTTAATTAGAGTAGAACCTCTCAAAATTAATAAATTAATATACATTGTTAGGATCATAAAATATTATTATTTTGTAGACATATTATATAATGGATAGATTAATATTTATTAATTTAAATAGTGTTTTCGAGATTCAATGAAGGTTAAATGAATCCACCTGTGAAAATGACATACATGAACTTGAACTCATGATTAATGATCTTGATTACCGCAATAAAATGAATGTCAATAGCATGTTTGATTACCCAGATGAAAATAATACATATTCAAAGGTTTAGAACTTCGAAGAAATTGTGAAATTGAAGACAATACAATAACTTTGGAATAAGATACATGTAAGAAATTACTTATTGCATCTAGAACTCTTTACAATTTTGGTGCAGTTCAAGAAGATAACACCAGAACTTTGGATGCTATAAGAAAAATTAGAGATGAACTTCAATTAAATTTTTAACAAAAACAAAAAAACACTATAATCATATTTCACTAAATTGTTATAGATATTTTTATAGTTTTAAAGAATTATTAATCATAATATTAATGGGACCATATATTTATATAAGGGTCTTTCGAAAATATATTATCTTATTGAAATCAATGATTTTTTCACAGCTTATCAATTTATTGTGTATTAATTTAGAGAGGTTCTACTATACTGGTAAGATATATAATTGTTTGAAAGTATAGATACGATTAATATACATAGTAGTGGAATATTTTTAATTAGACAATTTTTCCCAATTTTATTGCTGTTAGTCAACTAGTTGGTATCCAAATGAACCTATTTCAAGAGTTTAATTCCTTATATAGTTATTCAAGTTTCGGAAATTGTTTTAAAATATAATTTAGGACAAAAATATCACACAATTATCACTATTTTTTCTCAAAAATAATAATATATTCCCTCCATTTAAAAAGAACGACATACTTTTCTTTTGTCATGATTCAATGTACACCCTAGATGTGACATGACCAATAGAACCCCGAGTGGCCCTAAACAAGCCATTTGACATAAGCATGACGTAAATGAATACAATTTTAAGAGATATAAGTCGCAAATCATAAGAGGATATAAAAGATACCAACAGAGTACATAAGAGATAAACGGAATACTACTAAGTGTGCCACAAATATTTCTAACATCACAAGAGTGATTGAAGCATAACCCATACACCACGTATACGTTTGAAACAAAAGTGATCATGAAAGCAATAAATAAACTAAAATATCAATGACCTTATCGTTGGAGCAT
Organism: Solanum etuberosum; assembly: GCA_029582245.1. Lineage (NCBI taxonomy): Eukaryota > Viridiplantae > Streptophyta > Magnoliopsida > Solanales > Solanaceae > Solanum > Solanum etuberosum. Next base: position 40,435 of record JAJONR010003898.1, on the reverse strand, counting down.
GAAGACTCACCAATCCACTGATCGCTGAACAATCCCGATCTAAGCACGTCTGGGAGGAGAAACGTCGGACCCTATATTATAAGATAATATAAACATGAGTATGCATTAATATAATAAAAAACTTGTCATATTCTGATTAATTAAATCAAAACTTATCACTATATCAATATAATCGATTAATAATCAAATGGATCAATTAAACTAATTAAAATAGTCCATTTACACAACTATTTCACTTCCTATAACTATAAACTAATTCACTTCCTACAACTATAAACAAAAGAGATATCTACAAATTCATAAACACATAACATTTTACAAGCCACAAGATAGAGGTATGAAGATTAACACCTCAAAGGTTTCTCCATGAACATTTAATGATCTATTCAAATCAAATACCAAGAACAAGCAAATCAAAATTCAAAGCACATTCAATGTATATATTTTTTTGTCCATAATGTGGAATCAAAGTTCACTATTCGTCTAAGTGTCGTATCAAATAGTTCAAATTACATTCGAGACAATATTTTAAAATCAAAATTTTCAAGCCCTTTAACCTAAGTTAAATTCAAACTTAATATACTTTATATTCTTGATAGGATGAACAAAAAAAGATTATAGAAAATAGAAATTGTGATATTCATTGTATTTTGAAATCATATATTGCATTAAAAAAAAGTAACAAGCAGAGAGATATTTTTAAGATTATCAATAATTTGATTATAAAACTATTAATGATATTTTCAATGTTTCTCTCTAAAATAATTCACTTCCTATGTCCCAAGTCCTAACTAAGCCATCAAAGGACCTATTATGCTATACATGAAAGAACACGGGCCGTTTTGTGTATAAGTTCAAAAATAAAGGATGATTTTTTTTTTCTCTTAATCGGAGCTGGAATTTCAAGAAAATCAAACTAGGGTTTTGGATTTCTCTTCACAGAGAGACGACGAGGGTAATGGGAAGGTACAGAAGCCGTAGTCGAAGCCTTAGCAGAAGTTACAGTCCCGTGAGACGTAAACGCCACGACGAACCACGTGACCGGCGCCGAGACCGTCGCTCTCCGGGACCTTCTGGCCTTCTCGTTCGTAATATCCCCCTTAGCGCCAGGTATCAATCCTCTTCCCCAATTTTGTTTATTTTTACCTAATGGGAGTGATATCCTGTCCTGCTTACTTTGTGGCTAGCTGGGATTAAAACCTTTTTTTTTCTCGATGTTTTCATCTAGCTTTTTTGGGGGCAATTCTCCTTCTCATTTGTTGTTGTTGTGAACTCATACGTACATGTTCCTCTCTAGGAGGACTATGCAAGTCACAATTTCCCTTTCACTGTAATTGAAATGCCTAACATGCCTTTGTCTGAATTAAATGGCTTATTAGGCGTATAAGGGAGTTTTCAATTGTTTGAGGGGTGCTCTTATGTCTTTTGTGCTTTTCAGGTTATTATTTCTCTAGGTATGTTGGTTAACAATGAGCTTCTTTCATGCAGGCCTTTAATAGCTCATGCATTCGTCAACCACAATTTGATTTTTGAGTTATTTCAGTCCTCATACTAGTCCTTCTTTGTATATATTATAATGATTTTGTCTATAAGAGATCGGTTCAATAGAGGAAACTTCAGATCAAAGTTATATATTAAAATAATAATGTAACAAATAAATTGGAATTCTTGAAAGTTATAGAAGTTGTATTGAGTTTACAGAATGGTGTTAAAATATTTTGGGACATCTCAAAACGGAAAGAAGTTTTGCATCCTTTAACTTGAGCTCCTCTCAAACCATAAAAGTTCTCCTGAACTTGTCTCAACAACATCACTCTGATTTGAATTATATTATCCATCAAATACTTTTTTATTCTCATGGTAAACCAGGGATTAGCTTCGTCAAAAAATTGGATCAATTGACAAATTAGCACTCTTGCATAACCTCAATGTTATATTGGATCTAAAGAACACCAGATCAATGACTTGTTTAAGTTCATCTTTTTGACTTGAATTTGCAAAAGATAATTAAGGATTGATTGATTGATTAATTAATCAACTAAGCGTCGGACAAAAAAAGATTATGTAAGAACTTACTCGAGTTCTCTCTTATCAGAAAACTCTCTCCTATCCATTAGTTCATGGTCGTTTTTTAAATCTGTTTCCCGGTATTTTATACTAGCAACAATATTTTTGCATGTTGAAACACAATCCTATTCCTCTGACACATGCACTTGCTCCTTGCAACACTGGTAGAAGCTAACATGATATTCTTCATTAAAGATGAACATTATTACGTCTTACCTCCAAGAGAAAGTTGTTTAGTTGTGATGTTGAGGAATAAGCCATCTTATCTCCATACATTGATACACATGGGCTATAAAGTTACTTATATAATAGATGGCTATAGAACCTTTTGAAATTATAGAATAGGAAAAAAGAAATGAAATTGCAGATTTTTTACAGTGGTTTCTGCTTATCAGTTAACATGGGTTAATAAAAGATTGCACACCCGGATTTTCTTCAGGTTGGGTAGAGTAGTTTTCGTTTCTATTTCATAAACTGATTGCGCTCTCTCTCTCTCTCTCACACACACACACACACATCAAATTTTACTATATTTTTTGTTATATAACCGTGGTGTCCGGGTTAGCTTTCGCGCATCGCCTAATTCCACAAGATACCTGTCACCTCCCACCAGCAATAGATACCAAGTAACTCTGTTCTGTCCAAAGCTGGGACAAATGGAAAGAATCACCTAGTGTTCTTCTGTATCTGCTGAGATTTGAACCTGATACAAAGTTAATCATTTTGTACTTTTTGCAGGCCAGAAGATCTTAGGGTCCCCTTTGAACGTTATGGTCCCATAAGAGATGTTTATCTTCCCAAGAATTACCATACTGGGTATGCCTTTGCCTTGATTATATGGATTGTCATTTTGTACTATATTTAGCAATCCATGGTTCTGTTTCCTCTATGTCCCACTATTTGTTGATATCACTATGATCAATAACATTACAATTGAGCCTTGATACCTAGCTAGTTAGTTAAGCGAGGCGAAGCGCTCAACACTTTTTTAGCCTCGTTTTAGGGCTTAAGTGCGCCTTTGACAACACTGGTATATATGTCTCATTCAAATATTGTATAAATGAAGGTTCTCTACACCTTTTATCTACATACAGATTTCACACCACAATTAAAGTGTCTCCTAACAAATATTTGTTTAGGTGAGTTTATCAACAAGTTTAAGCTTTAATCTTAACTAGTAAACATAACTTATTTGTAATATTCTCTTTGTGTGTGCTCTAGAATATACATTTTTTGGAAACAATTTTATGCCATGTAATTTAAGTCTACCATGTATCTTTTACATCTTAAACCATCATGATTTAACACATAGTTGCGATGCATCTAGAGATTTACGTCATATCTGGCCAAATCATCGCAAGCAGCCTTCCCTCACTTTCATAAATTGACAAGTTTTACATTAACCGTCAGCATATTGTAACCCTCCTTCTTGATTGAGTTAGAGACCAAGCAACTTGCAATGTGAGCTCACCATGATTTTTTTAGAACAAATAAAAGCTCTCTTTGATTTTTTTAGAAGTAAAAAAACGCTCACTATGATTTTCTTTTGAGAAGATAAAAAGAAGCTCACTGTGATATTTAATCTATTTCTTTTTTCTACTCTTATACGTAGGGAACCACGAGGATTTGGCTTTGTGAAGTTCCGTTATGCTGAAGATGCAGCTGAAGCAAAAGCACACTTAAACAATACAGTTATTGGTGGACGTGATATTAGGATTGTTTTTGCTGAGGATAATCGAAAGACCCCTAAAGAAATGCGCAAGGTTTTACGCACAAGGTGCAGCATATATGTGGTTTGCTTCAAGTTGCAACCATGTTGATTATCAATCTCTTATCCAGCTCAACTGTTATTCACCCACATCACTGAATCTAAGTCTACTACTTTTCCTGTTTAACTAGTGGACCTAGTGCTCGAGGCAGCTACCGGAGACACAGTCCACCAAGTCACAGATATCACTGTCAGTTAGAATTTCAACTCACACTTCTTTAAAATAGTTGTTTAGTTTATTAATAAGTGTTAGGGTCAAAAGTATTTATTTTTTTCTTTAAAGATTAATGGTCTAGAATTTTCTATGGCAGCTAACTCGCGCTCGGCTTCCCCCGCAAGACGTGACTCAAGGTCTGTGTTTCATAACAGAGGTTTTGCTTGTGTTCTTGTATTATTTATTTTTCTTAAAAGCAAGGACTGTTTCTGATTCAATGGGACAAAATCTAAGAACATCTATTGGAGTATAAGAAATGTGAAGCCTGCAGTCGTATTAGCAACAAATTTGTTGCCATACTGTGCATAAGTTCGACTATCAAGACAAAATTAGTCCCTTTTCCTACATATGGAGATAAATATTGCTCTGAAGAGAGACTTTTCACATTGATCTGCTTGCGTCTCTTGCAGTATTATGGTGCATGCCCTTGGTCAAAACTTCATTTTTATAAGTTGCAGTTGTATGCCTTGTATAGTTAAGATGCTCTGTAATTGTGTGCTATTTATCTTTTTTTCTTTCTGTTATTTGTAATGGTAATATACTCTTGTACATTTTGAACTTTCTTTTGGCATATATAGCTCCTAAGTTGGGTGTTTGTAGAAAGGAGAGATGGCTGATACAAAGCATCTCTAGTGACAGGGATGGGAACAACACCTTCAGGGTTTACCTGTTAGCACACATATCCTTTAAAGGCTTATGCACATTGGTGGATCTTACCCAATTTTGTACCATTTCCATAAACTTAGTTGGTATCTGATGGTTTTATGCTTGTTTTTCCTCTTTGGTGGTTTGGAACTTAGGAGAGTGAAGTAGGATGTTTTTATCTGCTAAAGTGGTGGTAGCATCACTGTATCTAGGGGTGGCAAAATCAAACACAACCCGACCCAACCCATTTGGGTTTGGATTGGTAATTGACCTGCCCATTTGTTAGCTAAGCCCATTTGTTAGCTAAGCCCATTAAAAATTGCGTTGATATGTAACCCAAATTGATTTTTGAGAAATCTTGTCAAATTTTTTTATTTTTTATTTTTATTTTATATTAATAAAGAATTTTTTTTATTAGGTACTAAAAGCTTATAAATAACTAATAAAGCTATTAAAACTTAGACAAAATTGGCAGGTTGGGTTATGACCCGTTACTAACCCGTTTTGACCCAACCCATTTTGGCCCAAACCAATTTGGGTTGGGTTGGGTCTTATCCCGTTTATTGTCTTGACCCATTTTGACCCGCCCAAATTTTACCCAACTCGCCCAATTGCCACCCTAACTGTATCCACTTGAATTTTAGGAATTGATCTTTTCTCTAGTTATTTGTCTGTTATCTTGTGTACTAGGAATGCTGAGGCAGTGAGGCTTTCTCAGTCCCTTGAGTTGGAAGCTTGTTCGGCTCTTTGGCTTTCTAATTTTGTTGAATACTCTTATGAGATACACTATTATCTTGAGATTATGTCAAATGTCTTGCAGGCATAATTCATCTATCCTGTAGATTTTTGAATGACATCTGCTGGTGGCTTTATTAATGCAGATGCTAAATTGAGAAAGAGACTTAAAGAATTCTGGACTAATAAAGACAATTGAGAAAAGGGACCATATCACCATAAAGTCAAAGATTCTTGCTCATGAAATGTGATGAATCCCAGAAGTTTCAAATCACCATCATCAAAGTTCATGTGATTTTCCTTCTGTGGATTTTTTCTAGTAAGGATGAGCCTTCTATTGTACCATGGAGAACCAATTGAAGTGGTCTGGACATATTACAATCACAAAGACCTTCATTTGCTTATCTTAAAATTCATGTTTAATTTCTTAACATTGCACAATGTCCAGTTAGGAAGATAATTTAGAGCTTATAGTTGGCAAAAGAAATCATCTTCAAAGAGGCAAAGATTTTTGAAGCTTTACTCATTGACATTTGGTGAGAATGCCTGAGGAAAGATATCTCGAGATTTTGAAAGTTGGGGCAAAGGAGAGCTTTGAAGTGATCAGATGCTGAAGAACTGTACCATATAGTGTGCTTAAACAGTGTCTGGATTAAACTGTAGTTTTTTCCAGACAATGAAATAAGGATACAGGTAAAGGTTTTGGTTTAGTAGATAAGATATTGAATGAATCTACCTTCGTGGTTTTGTTAAATGTCAATATTTTTTTGTGAGTCGGTATATCAGTCATTTGAGAACCAGAGCTAGTTTTTACTTGTTTGTACTGTTTCCAACAGCAATATCTATTGCAAAAACTACATTGCATTGCACTTTTTTATTAAGTGGCTTAATTACACCATGGTTCACAGGGACAGGGATCATGAGAAGAATCATGATGATGATTACTACTCGCCAAGGAGATCCAGGTCAAAGTCTCGATCTATTTCTCCAAGGGATGACAGAAATTGTAGGTCGAAAGGAAGATCTTCAAGGCAATCAAGACCAATGTCAAGGGCAAATTCTCCATGCATTCAGAAAAAAGGCAGGTTCAGCATGAGTCCAAGAGATAATAGTCAGATTGCTCATGATGTGGACTCCACCCCAAGTAGGCTCAAGAGTCCTGGAAGAAATGGAGGCAGCTCAGCCAGATCTCCCTCTAGGTCCTACAGGTTTGTGAAGATATCAACTTTTGTGAAGTTTGAATAGGAATTTTTGATATCAACTCTGTCGATTGAAACCATGTCCTTTCGATATTTTGGTACTCTGTTACATTTGTTCCTCCTTCATATTCACATTCACCTGTCCTTTTACGTGGATCTGAAGGACCATCGTGGAAACACCATGATGCAGCCGCTCGAATCGCACCCTTTTGGTGTAGAGAGTTGGTGGTTGAGCTATTGCCTTGACTTGACATTTAGTTTTTCGATCCATTTATGTTCTCTTGGATTTGATTGGAAAAGTTGCATACTATTGCTGGTGACGATAGTAGTAGGTGTAAAGATTAGAAAGCTTTGTCGTATTGTATTTTTGGCCTTGTTCCTTGTACAAATATGCTACTAACCTGGTTATATTGGTGATCTCCCCTTGTTTAATTTGACTAAATTGTTCTTTTTTACCCTCCCTCCTTGCAGTCGTTGACGGTTTGCTCATTGTTATCACCATCTGCTGATCTTTTTTGGAGGTCTCTTGGTCTAGATGATTGGACACATGCAAACTATAATAGATTGTTACATCTGTTATGTTTGTGTTTTGTTTCTTTTTGTCATGTCACTCTAAACCTATGGACTATTGTAATATATAGCTGAGTCGTGGGTTGACATTTCGTTATTTCTGTTTATGTGCAACAATGGACTTAGAGCAATGTTGCTACTTGTTCTCTTTTGTCATGTAACAATTCTCGTGTCTCTAATATCTATGTAGTGTTTGCTCAAATCTTTTAGTTTATATAAATGAATTTTCGAATCCCTTCTAAAGTAATTAAAAACACTTTAAAGGTTGTAAGATGGGTGAATCACTAGATGATTTTTACCATTTGTTGAAGTTTGGATAAGAAACTTATTTTTAAAAGGAAGTCGCACAAAAATAGTGATTGTTTTCAAGTGTCATTTTAGCAAAAGATCATGGACTAGTTATGTTCAATAATATACTTTCTCCGTTTTAAAATAGTTGTCCACTCTACTAAAAATAATTGTCCAGTTTAAAAAATCAAGAGATAATTTATCTTTTATGTGTTTTTTATCCTTGTTATTAAATACTATTTAGTATCTATTACATTTCTTAAAACATTAAATTTAACAAAGTCAAAGGATAAAATAGTAATACTACCCCTATTATTTATTGTTTTTTAAAGGAAAAAGGGTAAAAAATGCTCTTAAACTATGCGAAAGAAATAAAAATGTCCTTCGTTTGTAGTTTGGTCCAAAAATGTCTTTGCCCTCGATACTTTGGTTCAAAAATGCAATTGCAGTCAATACTTTGGTTCAGAAATGCCCCTATAGTACAAAATGTCCTTTTCTGAATAAATATATATTTTTTTTCTTTTTAAACACATCTTCTTCCTAATTAAAATATTAATAAAGAACACTATTTTTGTTTTCTTTCTTCTAAAATCACTTTAACAAATAAAAATGTCGGAAATATTTTTTTCTTCTTAATCTCATTTAATCAATCAAAATAGAATAACTTCATGTACCCTTTCGATAGATAATATATGTCATATATATAAGATCATAGTATATCCATTATTAATTTATATTTATATACCGATAAAAATAATGATAATAAAATAAGAAATATTTTCATTTTTTATTTTTTTCTGAATTGAAGTAAGATAAACATTTGCTAAATTTTTTTAAAAACATTATTAGAAAAAGAACGTGTTAAAAAGAAAATAATAATATATTTATTTGGAAAATGAGCATTTCTTTACTCATTAAATAACAATAAGGGCATTTTTGGACAAAACTACAAACGAAGGGCATTTTTGTTCCTTTCGCATAGTTTAAGGGCATTTTTGAACCAAAGTATTGACGGTAAGGACATTTTTGAGCCAAACTATAAACGGAGGGTATTTTTGTTCCTTTCACATAGTTTAAGGACATTTTTGACCCTTTTCCCTTTTTTAAAAAATGTACCAAGTCAATAGTGGACAACTATTGTTAGATAGAGGGAATATATTTTTATACTCAATTTTCAAATGACAATTATTAGATAGAAGTAGTTTAGTAAACAATATATTGTATTTATTGATTCTTACTGAAGGTGATTTTTATTGAGATAAAATAACACATATTTTGGAACTTTTGAGAAAATATGTTAAGGTTAAAAATAGTGAAACTATAAATTTAACTTAGCTGCTTATAATGAGATCAAATTGGAGTAGAGAAGATAGAGCCAAGTGCCTGTGCGTGTCGTGTACGGCGAATTTGTGTTGTGCTTTATAGTTTTTTTTTTCACTTTTCTTTTCGATTTTAATATGAGATTCATCTAAAATGTCATGTATTGTCAGTTTAGTATTTGTTAATCCTTTTATTTCAACCAATGACAAATGCATTTATAGTTAAAATATTGGGTGCATCTAACTCAATACTTTTGACATTAAACATAAACTTATGCGCAAATATCCAATAAAATCATACAAATAGTAGGTTTAGTAACTTCAAAAGTATATAATGGGTTAATGCTAAAAATTTAAAACTTAAAACTTAAACCCATAAAATTAAAATCTTACATTAAGTGTTTGATCTTGACCTCATTCTACATCAACATCACACTAACATCTTTCGAAAAAAGAATTATATCACAAAACCTCAATTAATTTTTGGGGGAATCAATAACCCATCTCTAGACGCGAAGTCACAATTACCATGTTTAAATTAATGATGGGTAGAATTAGATGACCAATAAAAATATTTACATATAATTTTTCTTTTTACACACAAAAAGGCAAATCAAAAAATTAAAAATTAAAATAAATCCGACCTGCCGGATTCGAACCAGTCACCAACTATAGTCCTCCGCTCTACTAACTGAGGTAAGGTCGGATTGCTAAATTTAGTGGTCGATGAAATAAATATAGTAAAAAAGACATTGGTCTTTCTTTTACTACTATTTTTTTTTTTTATTCATGTTTTCTTTAATTATCCATTTCCACGCTCGTTTTACGCATGAAAATACACTTATTTTGTCCATCTCAGTTGTTAAGCTGCAAGGTGTGTTCGGTCAACAGGCAAAATGTCTTAATTTATGTGATGCAGTTTGATTTGACATGAAATTTAAGATTTAAAACTTTTAGTATTAAATAAGTCATATATACTTGTGTAGCTATAATTCGAGTACTCCTATAAATCATTTCACTAAAAATAAATCGATATTTTAAAGTTAAATTATTACTCCCTCTAGTTCATATTAAGTGAATTGTTAGGGGGTATGATACACCCTTAAAAAATAATTAAGAATATGATTTAGAAATTTCTTTCTACTATTACCCTTTTGATTATTTCCAAATCAATCTCTTGAAAACTGTAAAACAGTAAAAAGAAAAAATAATTATACACACTATAGACATAATCTAATATTGCAATATTGGTATAATTATTTGGACTCGTGTAAAATATTATTTTGAATAGATCTAGTTCGTGTGAGGGACTTAGGTAAGTTAGCTTTGAAGTCATTAATGAGGGAATATTTTTGGTAACTAACTAATTAATTGTGATTGATGGGTAACATTTAAATACGAAAATTATAAGTTGGGGTATTAGAATATACCATGTCTACATGCTACACCTTTACAGTTATTGCAGTGTCAAAATCACATGATATATGTACATGTTGTTATAAGGTAATTACCATTTTGAGTCAACCCTCACCACTACTTTGTTGGAACGATCGAGATCGATGATACTTACTAGGTACACATGATTTACTAGCGGGTGTCGATACCTGTATTTGGAGACACCATTAAGCACAGATCCCCTTTACAGTAACAAAGGAGTAACACATACTTGAGAAAAATATCATGTTGCATAATCACTCATCTAAAAGCTATTCGACTACAAAATTCGGATAGAAAAAGGAAATATCATGTCACTTATTGTTAATTGGACTCAAACATCCAAAGTGTAGGTAATTTTATTCATACACCTGTTGATCTGTTGGAGTACTCTTGAACCAACGATGCAAACAGCGATGGCCTTTCAAGCAATGTACCTGGTCTGTCATATTCCTTTGCCCATCCTGTCAAAAAAACACAACACATGATCAAAATCTCGAAAATGGCAAAATCTACAAGTGTCAAATGTAACAAATATCAATCTTAAATAAGAGTAAAATGAATCATCTGTATACATATTCTGTAGTGTTCAGTCCTTTGAAAGACTTACCATCATCTATAACAAGAACGCGATCACAGTCTATCACGGTTGGTATTCGGTGAGCAATGGTGATAATAGTGCAGTTTGCAAAGTCCTCGCGGATAATCCCCTGGATGACAGCATCAGTTTGAGAATCAACAGAAGCTGTTGCTTCATCCATGAAAAGAATTTTACTATTCTTGAGCATGACTCTCCCTAAGCAAAGGAGCTGCCTTTGTCCAACACTCCAGTTGTCTCCACTTTCTACCACTGGGGAATCAAGTTTCTCAGGCTTTGCAGCTACCACATCTTTTAATTGGCAGCGTTCAAGACTCTATAGATACAAAAAAGAGTGAAAGAAAAGACTCTATGAGATTTCATATCATCAAGGCTTAAAAGAGACATACATGATTAGACGGAAATTCTAAAAGATATGATATCATTAGATGAAAATTCTTTACATACCCTCCATATTTCATCATCTGAATACACTTCTAGCGGATCAATGTTGCTTCTAACTGTCCCTTGAAATAGAATTGGTTCTTGAGGGATGATACCAAAGCGTGATCTAAGATCATGAAGTCCTAGCTTGCAAATGTCAACACCATCAATTATGATGGTTCCAGCTGAAGGTTCCACCATCCTAAAGAAAACTTGTATTAGAGTGGACTTTCCACTTCCAGTCCGGCCAACAATGCCAATTTTTTCACCTCCATTAATTCTAAGAGAGATCCCTTTCAGAACCAGTGGTGTATTAAACCTGTACCGAACCTGCAAGGAAGACGCATATAGTTTTATTCAAAGTATTCAGAGGCAGGAGAGACACCTAAAGGGTGAATAGGGTCTATGACAAGACAAAGAAGCTCGAAAATGATTCATGAAATAAAAAACTTAGGTAGTCATGCTAGTATCACCTGCAAGTTATTGATCTCAATATCACCATGATATGGCCAATCTACAGATGGAAGACAATTTGCTATCCTCCATGAAGCTTCTGATGGTATTCTTATAAACTGCTTGATCCTTTCAACTGAAACCATTCTGTTCTCAACCATACAGCTCATGTATACGGCCCAAAAGAGCACACCATTTAGAGGCAGTCCATAGGATAGTGCCAAGCCAACATATTCTGATGACAGATAAAATGATTCAATCAATTAGCAATAGAGAAATTTATGATCAATGAATTATAATTCTCAGCAGTTTATCTTGATCTATATTTACTGAACTTTATTTTCTATACTTCTGAAACTCATTTATATCAATACCAGGACATGGAGAGTTTATCTTAATTATCAGAACGGGTGTCCACATTATTTCATTGTCAAATAAGTCAAACCAAAGATGATCTAAGAATTTCACCTGGTGGGATAACAAAGCTTGGCAGCAAGACCATGAAAATTGTGGCAACGCAGATCAAAATACTACCAATAAACTCTAGGCGAAGACCTAGCCACTCATTTGATGCATTGCTGTGGAAATCCATCCGTAGATTAGCATTGACTCTGTCAACATTTCCTTGGAAGAACATATCTTCCTTCCTGAAGCAGCGTAAAGTCATGATCCCTGATACGGTTTCAGAGAAGTGATGGAGGATTGGAGCTTTGGTGATTGAACCAAGTCTGGTTAATTCACGCGAGGACGCAATGTAGTATCTCTGTACGCCAGATGAAAAAAAGGAAAAGGAAATTAGTACATATGCAATAGTAGGAATCTACTGCCTCAACTGCAATTATATCTGAATGACTTTATCTTCTTCTTTTATGTCTGCATGACCTTATCATTCTTTAAATGATGAACAGTTTAGTTTCATTAGAATGTTTCATGTGCTATACCACCAGAAATTAGAAATTGCTGTCTGCTAGGCCTTCCAATGATCAGTGTAGCTTGATGTAGTCGTGTAATATTTTACCTCTTAGGTTATATTATGTATATTTGAACTACATCTAGCATAAACATATAACACTATTGGTGATGCAGCATATCCTGGTGGCAGTTAAAAGAAACTAGCTAAGACATTCAATGCAAACTTTGTCAAGTGTAGCTAACTATAGAATGAACGGTGACGAAATGAAGTTGAGGAAGATGGAATTATCCAATAGCAGTAGAGACAATGGCACTCCAATCAGAAGTTATCTTACCCGGTACCAGAAATTGAGCCAGATTAGGGGGACTATAAGGAAGATAGTTGGCCAAGCACTCTGGAATGTTATAAACAGCATGCCAATCACTGTAAAGTACATCAGAAGCACTATACTTAGAAACAATGGAATCATAAAGTCAACATATGCCTGATCAGTTGATACCTGAAAAACAAAATCACCCATTAGATCAGTGAAGCAAGATTCTATACTTGTCATAAATCAGAATCTGGTGAAGGAAGATACTGTACTCGACTTAATATTCTTCCTGATGGAGTAGTGTCAAAGAATGACATCGGAGCATGCAGTATGCTATTGATAATTTGATCGAAGAAACGTTGAGCTGTTTCGAGACCCAAAAATGCGACAAGATATGATCTGCCAATCACAAAAATGCAACAAATGCCAGCTATGATTGAGTAAACATCTATAAATAGAGAAGGATTCCATGCATGGTCCTTTGAGGTCTCATATGCCAGCCAATAGTCACTCGCCATAGTGGCCGCTTGCCAAAATAAAGAAATGATTACTACAGCTACTACTCCCCACCATCCAAAAGCCTCAGTGAAGTACTGCTTGTAGACATCAAAACTGACATGACCAGTTTCTCTTTCCTCGTCTTTGATAAGCTTGGAACTACCCTTTGGTTGTTGGTCTAAAGAACTGCTTCCACCATTGGCTACCACTTGAGATTTCTGGGATGACTTTGGGGTTGGTGGATGAGGTGATTTTGGTGATGATTGCGGGAGGCATTCACCAGAAGCTTCAGTGCTACTTTCCACGAGCTCCATTGAGTTCTCATGGGCGGCAACAAGATCACCAAAATCCATACCCGATTTTAAAAGCTCATCATATTTCCCAGACTGCACAATCTTACCATCTCTCATCACCTGTTGATATAGAAAATAATGAGGTTTGACATTTCAAAATTCGAATGCAACTTCTTCGTTAAAAATAATAGAAATGACAATCATCATCTTTTGTAAAAGATGCATATGTATAATAGAAATCTTTCAATTGTAGTGATAATTTGTTCATCATATTCTTACTATATAAACGAAATACTAAAGCCTTCGATAACCTTGTTCGAGTTGCTATGCAAAGTAAGTCAATGTGGTGCTTACCAATATAAGATCTGCATTGTGAAGGAAGTCAACTTGGTGAGTGACAAGAACAACAGTCTTATCCTTCAAAGCTCCCCTTACACATTCCTGCACAGAATGATATCAGTTGCATAGCATATTTTTTCCTCATTCAAAGATTTTACTATACAAGAAAAACAACAGCTTGCTGATACAATCATTTTCCTATTCCTTTTTCTCAGATACATGACTAAACCCTCAAGAGCTGTAGCATGGGCAGACTACATGTAGCAACTTATGAGGAAAAAAAATTAGAAGAAGCAACATATCAATTGGAGTGACCTTAAATATTTCTGATCCAGTTTGAGCATCAACAGCGCTAAATATATCATCTAGAAGATAGATATCACGATCCTGATATACTGCTCTTGCGAGTTGTATCCTCTGCTTCTGACCTCCGCTGAGATTGATTCCTCGTTCTCCTATCTCAGTTTGGTCTCCATGTTCCAGAATTTCCAAGTCCTTCTCCAAAGAACAAACCCGTAGTACATCTTTGTATCTTTTGTTGTTCATTGGTGAACCAAACAAGATGTTCTCTTGGATAGTAGAGTTTTGTATCCATGAGGTTTGGGCAACATAAGCAGTGCTTCCACAGACTCTGACCTGTATGGTAAGACAAGTGTTAGAAGCTACAACAGACTGGCAGTAATAATTCAGCACTCGGATATATTTCAATGGATGACAACATATAAGGAAACTGTCTAGCCAGTCTTAACGCGCCCAAACTCAATTTGTTTGCTTGCTGCAGAATCACTGTGAAGTTGCCAGTGCAAAAGATATTGATAAAACAAAATTGGAAATGCTTGAGAAAATCACAAAAGCAAAATCAAATTTTCAGTGATCACCAATATTAACATGGTAAGTATAAAAAAAGGTGATTTTACCTCTCCCGATATTTTATGAAGTTCACCAAGCATTGATGCCAACAAAGAAGACTTTCCTGATCCAACCATTCCAACAATTGCAGCAAGTTCCCCCTTTCGAACTTCAAGATTTATGTCTTTCAGAACAATTTGATCACCATCATCTTCCCATGAAAACATCCCATCTTTAACCTCCACTGCAATCCTGCCATTACAGCCTTGTTGTCTTTCGACAACATTAGAATCCAATTCACGGCTAGTCATATATCCATCTAACCTACCTAGAGATACCATGGCTTGTGAAATTGACATAAGGGACTGAGGGAAGGTTCTGATAGGATCCTGTAAAATTCTGAAAACTGTTGTTGCTGTGAATACAGTAGCAGCATCTAAAGGGTTTTTGAAAAAGATTGCGGCTCCAAACGTAAACGCTGATATGACCTGCGACATACTCCACAGTACTGATAAGTTGCAAGAAAGCAAGTATATGAACTTACTAAGCCATTTGAATTCCTCATTACGTAAAGATAGAATTTTTTCTTTGAAGTGTTCTTCCCATGCCTGAAACTTAATGACACGCATGTTCCCTAACAGTTCATTTATTGCCTTCATCCTTAAATCACGCTTTATCGTCAAGTGGTATTGGTACTGATTGCTTTTGCTCGACATCCATAGTGTACTGATCAAAGTTGCAACTATTAAAATAAGTGCAGCGAACATCGAAACACCCAGGTAATAGTACATGAGAAGTAATGAAGCTGCAATTTGTAATGGCATCATCCATAGAGAATGCAGCTGTAACATCATGTCCGATAGCTGTTGGGAATCAACAGCCATATAATTCACTATTTGTCCTACACCATGAGCTTGTCTAGATGAACAAGTCAATCTCAGCCCTTTCTTGTATATAGTAGTGATAATGGATGACCGAATCTTCATTCCAAGTAACTCAGATAGGAAACTGAAGTGATGTGAACTAAGAACTTCAAGTACTTTGGAAATCAATAGAATCAACACTAGATAATACCCCTCATAAGGATTTGATCTATCCCCAGAAGTAAAACGAATGAAACTTTGGATAAGAACTGGTCCAACATACATAACAACCAACTGTATTATAGCAAGTAAACTAATTATAACAAGATCTTTCCAGAAACATCGGATCAATGTCGTTAGTACAGGATACTTCACATTTTCATCTGACTTAGGCCAATTCTTTTCGAAAAATTCCTCCATTTTTTCCGCTCTAAAATCAGGTGGGAGCGAAGGCACTTCATCTAACTTCAAAGGGGATTTATATCCTTTACTAAGCAATGGATTCATCCAATTCCACACTGCCTTAGAAAACAGCGAAGCTGTTCGATATCCACTCACATTAGAATCCATCAAAATCACTTCATCACAGTTCCCAGCAACATCTTGACAAATCCCAGACGATCCTCTTATTGAAACAACAAGAAGATACACATACAAAGGAAGACTAGCCAATACAACTATATCATCCATTCTCAAAACCACCAAATCATTTCCAATAAAAAACAGACGAATAATAGCAGTAATAGCAAAGAGAAACACTATAACATAACTCATCCCCCAATACACTCGTAGTGCCATGGGATGAGAAACAGCAACAAATCTCTTCTCGTGTACAATCAGAACTAAAATAGCAAAATAAGTTACAGCATGAATCAATCTGAAAAAAGCCTCTGCCATTTCCCATCCTGATTGAACACCCTTAGTAAATGCTAATATGCATAAAACACTATAACTTATAGCTAAAACAGTTGTCACAAGTAAAGATCCATAGAACCAAAAAGTAACCCTAAATTTAGGCCTTTCATCACCTAAAAGAGGTTTATCAAGAGAATTTTCATTCTTGATAAATCTTGAACACAACTTTTTAACCCCTAATATGAGTAACACAAACAAGAAAAACAGATCAACAGAAGATAACAGAATCCTCTGAGGACATGGTGAAAGAAAAATGAACTTAAACCAAGTTAAAACAACAGAGAATAAAGAAGAATGATCTAAAGATTGGATAGAAGAAACAGAACAATCAAGAGATGTGAGCCAAGAATCAGCCCCCATGACTAAAATTTTAGCTCACAAGTCTCAAGAACAAAACTATGTAAGATAAGTAACTAATTTTCTCTCAGTCACACACATGAACTTGGCATGAAGAGACAACTCATGAAAGTTGTAGGCTATAAAAAACTGAGTTTGGCATCTTCAAGATTCTTTATAATAATTAGCCGCTCATTAATACCAAGATTTCATATGTGTCCACATGCAAATATCAATTTTTTCTCTCTGTCCATCAAATGTAATTATTTCTAATGAGAGGGTAAAGAATCTTTTTATAAAAGAATAAAAAGAAAAAAAATAAAACAATATGATTTCTTTCCATAAGAAAATAAATAAGTCTATAATAAGACACATGACATATTGTATATTAAAATTATAGTTAAATTTGACATATTATTTTTTTTCATATTTTTTGCTCGAATCACTTATCACCTCTTATGGAATCACAATTTTTTTGGTGGAATTTTCATTTGTACTTTAATTAAATTTGGATAGCATATTATAGGATTCATTTGGGTGTGAGACTTTCATTAAAAAAAAATTTATATTCAGAACTTGAATTTAAAATATCTGATTAAAAAAGAAATCGGTTGAATCACAAAGTTGAGAAATAGCATATTTTAAGGGTTGGGAGATGAGATTGATGCATGGTGCTAAACTTGAAAGCATAAAAACAATTGTAGAAACAGACGAACTAAGGTACTTTTTTTACTATAGAAGACGGTTGGTTATTATTATATTATACTATATGGTAGTAATAATTAAGGGTACCATAAATTCACGCAGTGAGCATTAATTAGTCTGCATCGATTATCTCAGAATTTTAGCCCTTCTAGATGATATAAGTAGGTGAATTTAGGATTTGAGCTCAAATATGAACTTTAAGATAAATTTAAAATAAAAATAATGAAATAGCATTCAAGTTGGATTTATACTCAGGTCTCACGGGTGATTTCTCAAACTTTTACCAATAGCATAATGACACTCACTCTTATGCTTCTTATAGATGCACTATTAATCATATTATAATTTCTATCAATTTTTCAAGATAGACATATATTTATATACATAATTTTCTCCGATGTTAACGAAGGCACTAGGGTGGGTCCGCCTCTCGATGGAAGTAAGTATTGTTTTAACTGCATTGGAAAATGAATATATTACTGGCTATATGATTTCTATCAATAATAATAAAAAAATATTGATTGTTTGCAATATTTTTTTTTAATATAAGGTCTCTGACAGAAGAAAAGTTTTGGCAAGTAGGGCCAATTGTATATTTAAGACAAACATGTGATGGAACTGTACCAAGCAAGACCTTTTCTACTATTTAACCGAATTACAGTAATGATTAAACGGTAGTTGTATAATGGTAAAAAATTGTACAACATGTTGAATCAAAATTGACATTATATAAAAATATCAGGGGGTGTGTTTGGTTTCAATTTTCTCATGTATAGTAGTAGGTTTAAATGTTCCGGGGTAAGAAAATCAAGTGGACCTAGTTTCATCTAATATAGGAAAAATGAATTTTCTCAAGAAGTAAAAAAAATAAAAAAAAATTCAAAACTCTCTTTCAACTTCATCATTCAACGTAGGGTATGCATCGATCGATTCGGTTCGGTTTTATGTATTAACAGTTCAGGTTTATCGATTTTCGATTTTTAAATACGTTAAACCAATAACCAAAACAATAAGAGTTTTTTTTATCAGTTTTTGGTTTATCAGTTTTGGTCCCTAACGGTTCGGTTTCGGTTTAACCAATAAGAAAATACTTATAAAATAAATATATGACTTCTCTAATAAATTTAATGCGACAACACAATAATGTAATGAAAAAACTATACAAGTGTAACACAAAGAGAAATTAAGATGAATAGGATTCTTGCTTTAGATTTTGACGTTTTGTATAATGTGAAGTTGTGAAGTAAAAGTCACTTTGAAGTGTGAATTGAAGGCTAAAGGATAAAGACAATAATTAGTAAGGTATTGAGATTAATATATAATATTTATGTACAAGTAAATATAGTAATTACTAGTCTTAATGGGTTATCGGTTTACCCAATAACTCAATATTAAAAATCAATACCGAATCAATAACCCGATAATTTTTAAAAAAAAACCATTAAAAACCCGTTAATCCAATAACCCAATAACAATAAACCAGTAATACTTTTTTCGGTTCGATTTATCGGTCGATTCAGTTTTTGCACACCCCAAAATTTCAACCTGACCCCAACATAAATTACAATTCACGATCAAGGACTCGATATCTGGCCTCAACCGAAGATGTGAGTCCCACCACTGACCCAAACTTCGACCCTGACTCTAACCTCATCACGAAACACAACTTTTGACCAGGGACTCAAGACATGACCTCAAATCGAAGATGTGAGTTCCAATATTGACCCAAGATCCGATCGAAGACCTAACTTCTGATCCCACCCCCGAGTTAGGGTCAAGGTCAAGTTAGGATTCTGACTCAAGGTCAAAGTCGAGCCTTAAGTCTGCATAAAGGCCGGTAACTGGTACCAAATCGAGGTCGGAAGTCAGATGTTCGATAGGAACTGGGTCTTGGATCAGAGATGGGGAGTTAAACTCGAGGGTTTGGATTTAGGTCAGGATTGGATCGAATCCCAAGGTAGGATGAAGGTTAGGGTCGAGAGTTAAACCTCAAGTCCTAAGTCAAGGTCGGGATCTGGATTAGGTCGTTGTCGTGAGTCACGGTCGGGAGTTGGGTCTATAATCGAGATCAGTGTTAGGTCATAAGTCTGAGTCGGGAATAGGTCTAGAATCGAAGTCAGGAGTAGGGTCCTAGGTCAAGTACGAAGTTGTATTCGGGGTTGAGAGTTGGGTCCTGAATTGAGGTCACAAATTGGGGGTGAAAGTTTGTCCCAGGTCAAAATTGGGTCCTCCGATATCGAGAAGGGGCTGGGGGATAAGGTTAGGAATTTAGGTCATGTTAGGTCTCGAGTCGGCGTCAGGTAGCGGGTATGTTGTGGGTGGGATTGATTGTCGGGTCCTGCTTTAGGATTAGGCTAGGATCTTAATGAGGATCAAGTTCTGAGTTAAGGTTGCGGTTGTGGTTGAGGTCATAGTCGTATCTCGTGTCTATGTTGGGGTCAGTTTAGATGTCGAGCCAGGATCAAGACATGGATCTGAATCCTTGTCAAAAGGTGATGGTCCGAATTCGATGTCATAGTATTTCCCAAATTATGCCTAAAATGTTATTGAGATAATTTTTTCTTTTTACTAGTCAAACATCAAAGAAAAATATTTTTCGTGAATTTTTTCCCCGTCCTACCAAACACACCCCAAGTGCTACTAATTAGTAATGAACCCTTTTAACTTATGTACACTAAACTAAACATCCACACACACAAAAAAAGGTTTCATTATCCATGTGTTTTCCTATTGTAGTAGGTTAATTACTTTATATTTTTAGTTGATCACTTTTAATTTTTTGTTGTACACTCCCTTTATTCTTTTTTAGTTGTCACGTTGTGCTTTTTTAGGGTCAATTTGATTAATTATCAAAGCTAATCTAAATTACATTAATTTAATATTTTAAAATAAAATTTTAGATATTCAAAAAACTATACGAAAAATACTATAAATTGTAACATTTTTCATATCAATATAATGAAAAAATACATTATAAAATATTAGTCAAAATTTATATCGTTTAACTCTACAAGAAAAAATCATGACAACTAAAAAATAACGCCGCGAATAATATGTCGATACAAATTAAGAAAGATCATATGTCTGCTGAAAATTAGAGTCTGTGGACTAGAGTAAAAGACTGGTCCAAAAGTAGTTGCTCTTTCAAGCCTATTAAGTGTTTGACTATACATTATAATAAATATTTTTCACTGAGATAAAGGTCCAGAATTAGTAGCTCTTTGATCAAGAGTGAAGTGTTTGATAAATTATTATATCCCTAAATACTTACTTCTTCCGTTTATTTTTAATTGTTATATTATATTTTTTAAAAGTTAATTTTGAAAGTTAATTTAATAAATTTTTAAAATTAAATTAGATTACTTTAATTTGATATTTTAAACAAAAAACATTAGATATTCAAAAATTATACGAAAAGTACTTTGAGTTACATTTTTTACATATCAATATGATGAAAAAATACATCATAAAATATTAATCAAAGTTCTTATAGTTTGACTCTAAAAGGGAAACCATGACAATTAAAAATGGACGGAGATGGTAACATTCATTAATCTTCATCCATAAGATAATTATAAAATTTATATATATTTTATTTTTTGATATTATAATTGTGAAATTTCATTGAATATATTATTATTGTTGTAGTGATCCTGATTTTGAATCAAGTTGTATATGGCTTTGTTAATATTTTACTCCATTAATTTGAATATATCAAAAATCTTAATTTTGGGAAAGATTTGTAAGTTAAACTGCCTTCTTCTTTTTCTGTGGTAGGACCTCAGAAATTTGGCTTAAATCGAGTTTATAACGTAAGAAATTTCTCCGCTATAAGAACTTTGCGATTTAGAGCAGATATATTCTCATTATAAAAAAAGTTTATATATATTTTTATCATTACAAAAGTAATTCATACATATTCATATTGTTATAAAAGTGGTTTACATATACCTTTTTCATCTAATAATGGTGAAAACATTAATTTTAAATTTATTTTAAAAAAAATCACATAAAAATGTATATGATCCTTCTAATAAAATTCTAGGTAAATTTGATATTTCTCCATACATGTTTTTTTTTTTTTAACTTTTTAATTCAACGCCTAATTTGAGCATATCCCTTGTAGTTCTATTTGCTTCTCATTATTTTAGTTTTTTTATTCTTATTTAATTTTTTTCCTTTTTCATTTTTAGTGGAAAAATATGAAGGAAAAAAGAGGAAAAAAATAATTTAAATTAAATTTTTGGCAACTATATTGTAATTTAATTTTTATATTTGTAAAAAATATGGGCATTTATACTAAATTTTACAAAAAAAAATGGGTGATTTAGCCATCAAAATAAGAAAAGCCAAAAACTTTTTTCTAAAAAAATTAAAATTAATATTTTCATTCTTGTTGGACAAAAAAAAGTAATATGGATCATTCTTGTATATCCGTAAAGTATAAATGATAGTATATCAACTCTAAATTACAAAATTAAAGAGTATATCAGATCCTTTTTAGTTTTTAAATTAACAATAAACATCTTGCAGGAAAACTAAAATTGAACGTGTGCTGTCATTTTAATAATGCAGTACATTTATTTATTTTATAGAAATTTGTGGGTTATCTGTCACAATAATATGATATAATGGATCACAATGGCCTGCTGAAAATTGACAAGTGGTAAAAGGACTGGGTCCAAATCCGATTTTATTCAAATGAAATTGACCCTAGTCTAATACAAATTGCAAGACGCAACCCTTGATTTATTGAGGTCAACACGCTATATAGGTTCAGTTCTGAGCGCGTAAGGAATATTAAAATCTCAAATTAATAAGAACAAAAGTTTTTGGTTTTATATGATTTTGAAAATAAATTTTTAAAATTGAGTTAAATTCAACATGGTAGAAATAAATGTTCCTTAGCAGAAGTTTTTTTCATTTCTAAGACTCGAATATCTCTCAAATAACTAATTTACAGTGAAATAATCTTATTTATCCTACCGTACTTCTTTATGGTTACAATACTACTCTCTTCGTCCCAAACTAATTACTAATATATTTCACTTTTTAAAAGTTAATTTTTACTTATAAAATAAAATTTAATTAGATTAATTTAATATTTCAAAATTTTAAAAGTAAATATTTAGGCTCGAAAAGTCATAGAAACATAGAAGGAGACACATGGTGCATCTTTCGATACAAACACATGAAAATATGTGGTAACGATAAGTTTAAATTGAATGCTCTAATACTCCCAAAGTTTTAATATTTTTAATTGGTAAATTCCTAGATATGCATACATTATTTTATTTATATCAATGAAATTCATTTAAAGAGAGAGAACAGGAATAATTGTTTTTTTTTTTGATTTCCCACTCGGCGTTTGGAGTCCATATTGGAGCTCTGATTAAATTCAGATCTCACACTGCAGGGCTCATTCGAAGGTAGCGCTCCCAACATGATTTTTTCATACCCAAGGCTCGAAGTGCTTATTCTTCAATATTTTCAAACTTTTATATATATATATATATAGAGAGAGAGAGAGAGATATTTTTTAATCATTAAATTACATAATATTCTCATTGTTTTGTTTTATTCCTTTTTTCCTAATCTAACGTATCTATCAGAAAAAAATTCAAAGATAAAAATAGATAGTGAAGACCAAGTTTAATTAGTACCAAAAGTCATGAGATTATCGTAATTGGTTTTGAGAAAGTAATCGTGTGAAAGTTAATACTTTATATAAATATAATTTTTAAATATAATTTCTTTTATTATAAAGCATTAATTTTATTTTAAAAATTAATCAAATTAAATATTGAGAATTAAAATGTGACAAATATTGCCATGTCTGATGTTACGGCAAAAAGGTGTCTATGATTAAAGACAACAAAAAGCTGGGAGAATTTTGGTGAATCTGAATAAAGTGATGCACAACTCTGAAAAGTTACCAATGTTATTTTTAATATTCTTTCGTTTTGGAGTTTTAATTTATATGACATCGTTTAATAAATTATAAAATTTTAAAAATGAGTTTTATTAAAATTATTTAAATACTATGTGCTTTTAGTTAAAAAAAAATTAAATAAAAAATTAAATAAATGAGGATAATATTATTAAATAATTATCAAATAAAAAAAGTAATTTCTTTAGGGAAAAAAGAAGGATAATACGTAAAAAATTAGAATAGAGGGAGTAATCATTTTGAATACTAGTTTCAAAATTTGAAAGTTTGTCAAAAAAATAATAATTGAATTGTCATCGAACTTTGAAAAAAAGGCTTATTTATGTTATTTGTTTAAAATTTGACTCATCTATGTCATTTCCGTTTGAAAAAAGATCATTTATGTCATTATTTGTTAATCGAAAAAAGTTTCAGTTTTGCAAATCATTTTTTACATGTGGTCAATTATGATTCGACCGCGTCATTAATTAAATTATTTTTGATAGAAAAAGACTTAAATATGTTATCGAACTTTGATAAAAGGCTCATTTATGTCATCAATTTAAAGTTTGACTTGTCTATATCATTTCAGTTAACAAATAATGTCATAGTTCACCTATTTTATCAAACAAAAATGACATGAATAAGCCAAATTTCAAACGAATAATATAAATGAATTTTTTTTAAAAAATTGATGGCATATTTGAACCTTTTCTATCGACAGAAAGATGGACCAAGACAAGAAAACGACTAGAAAAACTGATTGTTTATAATGATTTCTATAAAAAGTTTTGCTTAATATAATAATAAAGGGTTGATAACAAAACTTTGGAATATAAAAAGTATTATTCCATTTGTTTTAATTTTTTAATTTTATTTTTCTGTTAAGTTTATTTTTAAAAGAAATGTTTTGTTTGGTAATTTTTAGTTTCAACTTTTTATATGACAAGTTTAGAATCACAAAATTAAAAGATATTTTAATATATTTATCATATTCTTAATTCAAAACTTAAAATTTTAAAATACTTTTTATTTTTTAAAATCTATACCATGTCAAAACAGACATAAAAGTTATTAAAGAATTCTTGTTTTTCAGTCCAATTCCAAAGAATTTTGAAGTTGATCTTAAAGTACTCAAGTTAAAAGGGGAAAATCATAATTTTGTTGGTACCAATCATTTCTTAAAAATTAAATTTTAAATGAATCTTGCTATATGATGACGTTGCACTAATTAGAATGAATAATATTTTTATTTAACTTCAGCAAAATCAAACCCTTAAAGTTGAAAATTATGTATTTATTTATTTTTCGAAGAAAAAGCACATAATGAACGATTTAGTAATGATTAAAGAAACGAACATATTTTATTCACTTAATTGTATTTAAAGAAAAATTCAACGATAATTAATTGTATAATTTTTTTTTAAAAATAATTAAAATGAACTATGTTATATA
Organism: Solanum etuberosum; assembly: GCA_029582245.1. NCBI lineage: Eukaryota > Viridiplantae > Streptophyta > Magnoliopsida > Solanales > Solanaceae > Solanum > Solanum etuberosum. The sequence goes on along the minus strand of JAJONR010003898.1, from coordinate 15,314 downwards.
TAAAGAGGCTTTTCACCTGATATAACCCTCAATTTTGTCATTTAGAGCTGATATACTTCTCTCACATATTTTTTTTTGACTTTATTTTTGTTTCAATGACTAATTTAAATTTATTATTTTGATGATCAAATTTATTTATGTTTCACTAATTTTCTTGTAAAATTTATTATAGATGACCCAATTTTTTTTTTTTCAAATACAAAAACTAAAGTAACAATATAGTCGAAAAATAGTTTTAAAATATAATATAGCTACAAAAAAAATTTGTTTTAAATTTTTTGTTTACGCTAAGGAGTGAAAGAAAAAAAATAAAATAAGAATAAGAAACTCAAATAATGATAATCAAAGAAGTCAAAAAACAATATATGTATGAAAAAAATTAAAATATAACTTGAACTTTGCTAGAAGGATCATATATACCCCTACATGAATTTTTTTTAAATTATAAGTCAAAAATATAAATTTAAAACTAATTTTTTCACTTCTGTTAAATGAAGGGTATATGTGGGGCTCATTTTGTAACGGTAGAGATATATGTGAGTTATTTATGTAACGATAAGTATATATAAGAGTCAATTTCATATCGAGGGGCTTATTAGCTCCAAATGACAAAGTTAAGGAATATATCACGTCTTTTTCCCTGGTTTGTTTAGCAATTCAAAGAGTGTGGGGAAAGAGGAAAAATACTTTTGTTTTGTGTTAGGTAAAACAAATACTACTGAAATACAAAATTCCAAATAATGATATTATGGACATTTTACATGTTTGATCATATTTGGGAAAAATAATTATGGCTATTTACATTCACTTTTTAGTACAATGAATAAATAGAGTAGACAAAGGAAGTATAAAGCTGACCTTTCAGTATAAGAATAAAATAAATTTGAGAGTACATGACCTCACACTAAATTTACAACAACAAAAAAAAATGTACAAATGTATTTACATTGTTTTAAAAAATAGTTCAAAGTAGGTTACAAAATGTGACCTCAACTCAATTTTAATCATCAAAACAAGAGTGCAATGGAAATTAAAGGAAAAAAAATCTTCATTTTTGGGTTAACATACTGAAAAAAAACCTAAACCAAACAGTGTCAGTTCAACAGAAAACAAAAAAGGTAATTCCAAAAATACCCCTATGAACGACACAATATTTTTTTAAAAATCGTGGTCAAACGAATTTTAGATATTTATGTGACTGTAAGTCATATCATTAAGGATAAAATAAAAAATTTAAAATTAAATTATTTTCGATTATAATAAGATAACATTATTTTTAGGACAGATTAAGAAAAAAGAGAATGTCACGTAAGGCTACGCTTGGTGAATGAGATTGATTAAATTTGTTGACACGCATTTGATCAATAAGATTACACATTTGTTGCTCCAATCAATCAAGATTGAAACAACATTACTTAGGGATGGCAATGGCCGTGCAGGGCGGGGTGAGGGGTATTGAGCTTAATCTGCGAAATTTTTAATCAGCTTTGTCTCGTTCCGTATAATATTTTTTTTCATTTTCAACCCGCCCACCCTGCCTCGCATATAGCCCCCCCGCATAGTTTTTTTTTAATATTTTCTTTTTCTAGTTAAGTTTGATACTAAAAATAAAATTTATAAAAATAAATTCATTTTTTCAGTAAGTTATATTAATTTAATAGGATAGTGACTTAAAAATTTATTTTTTAGAGGTCAATTGGAAAACATGTAAAAAATTGTATTATATTTTATTGAAACATTTTCATTTACTATCTTGAATATTTTAGCAGCTTTAAAGAAATCATCTTAATAAATAATGCATTATCACTTTTATAACATGTAAAAAGTTAAAATTAAGTCTAAACCCACATATACCCGCAACCTACCCCACATTAGTTTTTAAAAAACCCACTTCAACCCGCCCGCACAACCTTATAGCTGTCCCACTCCACATAACCTTAAACCCACAACGCCCCACATCCGTCCCGCCTCATTGTCATCCCTAACATTAACGAAACGTGTTATGAATAAACACTAAGTAACAAATGTAGTGGGAGGCTATACATGTCCTTATCAATTTTGGGACCTAAACTGCACGAAAGGTGCCAACCAAAGAGGACAAAGTCGACACAATTAAAACTTTTAGAAAAGAAAAAAAACGAAAGTAACCTATTTTATACGAACACTAAAAAAACATATTCATCTTATAAATCGGTGAGTAAATGGTACGGTTCGATCAATTATTTTCTAAAAATTATATCATTTCAATTTTTTGGGTATTTTATAATATATAATCAAAATTAGATTTTTTAAAACCATCTTAATCATATCGGTTTCTCTTCAGTATCGGTACGGTTCGGTTAAATTTTGATTTGTTTTACTTTTAAAATATCACATCAAAATATACTACTATTAAAATATTTCTTTCGCAAATATTTTTTAGAAGAAGCACTTTAATTTTTCACCAAGAAGACAAGAATGTAAAACTTTGTTGTTGTATTGTTTGATCTTAAACATTTAATAGCAGTGTTTGTATAGGTTTTGTTGTATTGTTTGATAGAGTATCTTTTAATTTTACACCTAATTAAGTAAAAGCTAATTAAAGAGCAAAAACTCAAAGTCGTTTAGTCACCAAAGACCTAGGACCTAGGTTATATTTATATTTGAAAAATGTTATAAAATATATTTATATATTAAATTTAACATATTGTTAATATATAAAATACATTACATACTGTATGTAAGGTTATTCGGTTCAGAAAATTTTCGGTCTTTTTTCATAAATTAAAAAGACCATCACAATTGTTCAGGACAGTTATACACTTCAATAAAAGTTCACAGTTTTATTGAAAAATTACCATAAATCGGTTAGATTAGGTTAGGTTCGATCAATTCGGTCGGTTTTTCATATTCTTTTGACACCCTAGTAATAAATATATCGTATTGTAAATGTATATTTTGCTCTTCAAAGTTTATTATTATTTTTTAATTGAATAAACTTATAATTGCATAGACTTATAATTAAGCAGACAACTTACAAATAACTTATATTTTTTTACAAATAAAAAGTCCTATTTCACTTTCAACTTATTTATTCACACATATTTATATCTTGATATTTCATTATTATTTCATAACATATTATCAATACGTAATACGTGACACTTAATTGTGAACAAATATGAATGCAAGTTTTCTCAAAGGTAGGTGGTTAAATTCCAAGTCTATGAGAAGTGTTCATATTATAATATAAGATAATTATAATTGTCCTTTTATTCATACGATTGTGTGGTCACACTTTCACAATATATTCATTTGACTCACATATATTACTACTATTCTTTTGTCTTTTCTAATGTTCTTTTTCAAAATTAACACCTTTCGATATGTTATGGACCTGGCTACGCGGTTTTTATATAGCTTGGATATATTGAGAAAATTTATCTATATTATATAGAGTTCGAAGTCAAAAGAACTATTTTTTTCGCCATTAAAATGCATAAAGGATCACTTATTTTCTTACCTAATCAAAATTGATTTGTCATTGATTTAACTTACGACACATGATTCGGAGTTGTAGTGATTTGATTTGTAGAATCATTTGTAACTAGTCTACTTTTAGAATCCTAAAGTTTCCTAATACCTTTCCTAATAGATGATTATGAAATTAGATGCTCCCTTAGGAGTTAAGTGTATTGGTTGCTTGTTCTTGTTGGTTATTATAATAATCACATTAATTAATAACAAAAACAAACATACATAAAAATAAAACACAAATTATTTCTAAAGAAATTCTTTATAGGAATTCAACTAGCTTAATTAAGACAATTGTTAGTAGTATTCAATCAAATAAATAATGAAAAACATAATTATAACGTCCCATGGGTACAAGATTATCTATTTTCTTCGTGTTGAAGTCTTACCAGCAATGAATCGATGTTGACTTCTTTTTTTTATAATTTTCTCCAATATAAGAATTGATAGGTTGTTAGTTTAGCTTCTGCATATGTATTTTCACTATTAGACATAATGTCGATTTCACTCTTAATGAAATGATTTATGATCAAATAAATATTTATTACTTATTTTAAATCATCATTTTCAAAGTCTTTTTTCTTTATTAAATTACGTGTCAAATTAGAGTAAGTCATATGAAAAATGAAACGGAGGAATTACCCGTTTCTGTTTAATTTTCTGCTATAAAAAAATGAAGGTACTTTTGGTCAATGAGTGCTTTCTGCTTTATAAGCTGAACAAAAAACAGTGAACAGAACTCAACTCTCTTTATGCTTCTGACAACTTTACAAATAACAAAATCTTGAAATATATAATGAAATATTTCACTTCATTCTCATCTTTACTTTTTTATAATTATCTGATTTATTGAGCGTAAAAAGAAAAATTTTAAAATTAACTTTGATCTAATTATAATAAAGCTAACATATTTTTTGGAGACAGACTTTTATCTAAGAATTATTTTAGATTTGCCAAGGTCCCTTCTTGCCACATAATCAACCACCAACTTATATTGTTAATACTAGTTGCTACATGTCCGTGAAAGTACGAGCTCAACAAATCGAGATTGAATGTATTAATGGGTTGTTTGGTATGAGAATGTATATGATTATTTTATCTTTAGTTTGATTAGTTGTGTTAATTAGTCTCATAATTATTTATCTCGTTTGTATCGTAATGAGATAATTAATCTCATAAAATATCTTAATTTATGGGACAATTTTATCTATTTTACTCCCGTAACCAATGACCCCTAATAGTACAATTCATTCTCCCTTGTGAACTTAGAGTAAATGCCATCTAATAAATTCAAATAAGGTGCAACTTAAAATTGAAATATATTAATAAAAGTGCACACATTAAATTCTACTTGCTTAGAAGCATGTAAGTAGGTTGTTCATAGTTATTGTTTAGAAATTAAATCGAATCGTCAAATTGATTAAAAATCTGATATTTGATGTGGTTTGGTGTTAAATTTTGTAAATCGATATTATTTAGTTTGATTTTGATTTTTTTAGGGAAAAAGCCACAAAAATAACAAAATCAAACCGAGAAATTATATTTATAAATTTTATAATTATTTATATATAAAATAGAAATATTTTGTTAATTTTTAATTAATTTAAGTATTTAATTTTACCATTTTCTCAAGCCCAACACTTAAATTTTAGCTTAACTATTAAAACACTATCGTTAGGTAGCTGGATAGAGTTATGCAAGTATTAATGATGTGTATATTAGTTAAGTATGTATTAGTTAAACATGAGTTTAGTTATACATGTATTAGTTATGCATATATAAGTTATGGAGAGTTTTGTTATACGTGTATTATTTAGATATTGTTATGTAGAGACTACAATATATTAGTGAGTTAATTCTTTTTTCTTAATTCCAAAAATAATTAGTGAGCTAATATTTATTATACCCATTAAAATAACCAACTATATAAATAGCATATCAAAATTAAATAAATACCAACAATTAAAAACAATAAAGAAATTAAGCAATAAGAAATTTATATAAAAATAATTAACAAATAACTAAAAAAATTAAAACTTGTATTGACAGTGCGTTGTAGAGAAACCAAGTAAAGAAATTAATTACAATTAATAGTCGCTACCTTGCCGTCAAAGAAAACAATTAACAAGAATTTAAATATATAAAAAAAAGAAAGTAATTAAGCAATTAACAAGGCAAAACACTCAAGGAAAAAAATGTAGTGTATTAATTATTTAATTTGTTGAAGATTAATATACATTTAAAGAAAATTAATATGGGTGAATGTGTAATTTATCATTTTAATACATATATAACTAATACCACATAACTTATTTCACCTTCAATCCCACATAAATTATACATAGATTTCCTTATAAGTTATGTAAGTATTAATTATGTAAAATTACAAAAAACACAACCAAACACCATATAAAAATAATACATGAATAACTTTTATATAACATTTGAAAACCTACCAACCAAATTTTGTATAAATTAATACATGAATAACTTTTTTGTACAAAATTAATACATGAATAACCAAATTATTCATGAATTAACTTTGGATTTATCCAGCTACCAAATGACCCTTGCGTCCAAAGTCCATCAAGATCCATTAATTTAGTTTTTACCTTCCCTACCCAAATCAGATGGTCAACTTTCCTGTATATTGTTTATGTACTAGGTGTTTATATCTATCGAGATGCGTATGCCATCAACAAATTTATTGTTTTCAAATCAAAAAATCGAACCAAACCGACAACAACCAAATCGACGGTTATTTTTTCATTTGATTTTAAAATTTTTAAAACCGACTAAATTAATTTGATTTTAATTTTAACTAATAACCGATCTAAATTGAACCATGAACAACCCCTACATATAAGTAATTTGAATATTTACGTCAATATTGTGTTAAGGTGAATTGATCCCCTTTTCATTATATACTTTAAAATTTTTAAACAATAAATCACAGGGAACAACTTTGTAGATGTACTCCTTTTGTTTCAATTTGGTTATTTTTATTAGTCTGATTACAAAAATGTATTTTCCTCTTTTTACAACTATTAATTAATTTAAATTTTCACATCACATATTTAAGTTCACAAAATTAAAAAATATTTTGAATTTTTAATACATTAAAGTTCCATATCACATGTTTAATGTCATAAGACTTCTACCACAAAATTCAATTTTTTTTTCGCTTTTTAAAATTTTGTGTCACGTTAAAATAAAAATAAAAAATTTAAAATAAAAAAAATACTAATAATAACATGCTCCACCACTTGTACCCCTCAATTCTTTGAGTTTCACTCTTACAAATAAACTCCCCCCAAAGTATTTCTTTTCTTTTTTTTAAGTATGATAACATTTATGTTATTGGGTCAATTAAGAAACATGTTGCAGAAATGCTGAAAAACCCAAACTTACCCCTTAAGTATGAACTTAATGACAATAAACTAACATGTTGATACCAAACTTCTTCATTGATGCTTTTACAATATCAGTGGTGAAACTGTTTTATCCTTAGCTAGATATCTTGAATTTTAGCCTTAGGTATGAAAAAAATCTTATTGGGAGTGTCACCCCTAAATAAACCTTGCAGCGTGCGATTCAAATTTAATCAAAGCTCTAATATGATCTACGAACGATACGAGGAAAATAAAAAAATAAAAAAAAGTTAAAAAAGATTTTAATATAATTATAGTATTTCGAAAAAGATGACAAGGTTCCTAGAATCCCGTAACGCAGATCCACACATATTTTGAATTTTGTTTTACAAGATTCTAATATTAAATAAAAATAAAATGGTCATATGGACATAAAAATTGATTTAAAAACAATAAAATTGATGTTGTCAGTGAAATAAATGATATAGTTAATTGAATTTCAACTAATTCACTACTCCTTGCGTTCGTATTTAATTTTAGAGTTCACGCCATTTAATAAACTTAAGAGTATATCTTTTTAAATATTTTTTAAAATTTAATTATTTTATAAATGAATATAAATTAATTTATTTTAATTAATTAAATTGGTCAATGAACACAAATTAATTATTTAGTTTTCTTATGTTGGTCAAATTTATATGTTTAAGGCTAATAACTCTCAAATGTAAAATATGAAGAATAATGTCATTTATGTATTGATTTTGTAAATAACAAGTACTCTCTTTGTCCACTTTTAATTGTCATGTTGTGTTTTTCAAAAGTTAACTTAACTAATTTTTAAAGTTAAATTAAATTACGGGGATACATCTCAGTACAAACACATGAAAACATGTGTCTATGATTAAAAGACAGCAAAAGGCGTAGGAAATTTCAGGTCAATTCGAACGAAGTGATTTTTACACAACTCTGAAAAGTTACCAATCTTACTTTTAATATTCTTTTCGTTCGTTTTAATTGATGTGATATTGTTTAATTGATTCGTTCAATTGATTACATAATAAGAAATAATAAGTGATTTTCTTTTATTTATTAAATTTATTTGATAATATATATTTTAGTTAACCTTTTTCATAAAATATTAAAAGAAATTCAATAAAAATAAAACGGAGATAAAATTATGAGATAATTCTCAAATAAAAAGGTATTTTTATTAGGAAAAAAAAAGGATAACACGTAACTTAGGACAGAGAGTAATCATTTTGGATACAAGTTTCCAATTTTGAAAGTTTGTCAAAAATAATTTAATGAAAAGATGAACCAAGACAACGACTCTAGAAAAACTTATTGTTTATAATTACTTCTATAAAAAAACTTTTGCTTAATAAAATAAAGGGTTGATGCCAAAATTTTGGAATATGAAAAATTATTTTTTATTTTTTGTTTTATTGAACGGGAATTTAAAAATATGATGGCATTGCACTAATTAGCATGCATATATTTTTTTTTAAATTTAACTTCAGCGAAATCGAACCTTAAAGTTGAATAATTTCTAAAATTATGTATTTATTTATTTTTTGAAGAAAACACACACTTTATATGAACGATTTACTAATGATTAAAGAAACAAGCATAATTTTATTCACTTGATTATATTATATATGAAGAGAAATTCAATTGTGCACTTTTGGAATCCATATTTACTGTGTAGGGCGGAATGAATTGAGACGGTTGAGAATAATTTGTATTGTACATTTTAATTAAAAAAATATTAAAATGTAAAAATAAAATTACAAAAACTTTTTTTAACACAAGTGTATAACCTTTTGTTTTAATAAACCAAAAATTATTTGACTTTTTTAATAATTAATTGTATAATTTTTTTAAAAATAAAATAAAATCAATTGTATATTATACACGCACACAAAAAGGAATATATAAAGAGGCTTTTCATCTTTCTTTGTTTAGCAATTCAAAGAGTGTGTGAAAGAGGAAAAAGACAGTTTTGTTTGGAGGAGCAAGCGTTAGGTAAACAAAGGGAAAATTACATCTAAGGATATTATGGACATTTTCTTATGTATGGTCATATTTGGGCAAAACTATTATGGCTATTTACATTCATTTTTTAGTACCACGAATAAATAGAGTAGACTAATAAGTATTAAGAATAAAATAAATTTGAGTTATTGGGTTAACGGGTTTTTAATGGTTTTCTAAAAAAATTTATTGGGTTATGGTTTTGTATCGATTTTTAGTAGTGGATTATTGTGTAAACCGATAATCCATTAAGACCTTAGTAAGTTACTACTATACCCTTCATAAATATTAAATATTAATAATTTAACATAACTAGACACTATATAAGTACTCTACACTATGGTCTACACACTTCACACGTCATAGTACTTCTACTTCACATAAGAAATTTCATATATGTTTTGGTTGTAACATGTTATTGTAGCCTTTGTAGTACATCTACTTTTATTGATGCAATTTCTCATTAAATTTCCTGTTTCACTATATCAAAGCATTTACAACTAATTTGCTTGTCTCACTATATCGTGCCAAATTGTTAGAGAAGTGAGAAATCGTATATTTGTTTATGAACATTTTCTTATTGGATAAACAGCAAACCGAACCGTTAATGACCAAAAACTGATAAACCGAAAACCGATAAAGAATATCTTATTGGTTTGTTATTGGTTTAACATATTTAAAAATTGAAAACCGATAAACCGAACTGATAATACATAAAACCGCATCGAATCGACCGATGCACACCCCTAAATCTGTGTGGTTGAAAATCATTTCATTAAGGGTAAAAGGGGTATTTTAAAGTTAAATTATTTCTAATTATAGTAAGGTGTAACACCCAAGAAGTTAGAAAAGAAAAATTTGCAGAAAATGTTGTTGAGGACTGATTCTACGGAACCTACCTACGGACCGTGGAAAGTCCTACGGGTCGTAGGAAGACAGCCATAAAAACCAAGATGTGATTTGAAAAATTCAAGTCCAGTAATGTGTCATTCGAATTGTCAGGACGAGTCGTAGGAACTTCTACGGGCCGTAGGAGGTGCTCGTAGAAGAGTTCCAAACTAAGAGACATTTTGAGCTTTAAGTTGGGTTCTATGAGAGGATCCTACGGAGCGTAAGAAGTTCTACGATCTGTAGGAAGGACTTGTAGGAAGTGGATCAAGTTTCCCCCGGTACTTGGTCTACGGTGGGTCAGGACGACCCGTAAACCGTAGACCTCAACTGATCCTTATACACTTAGTTAAGGGTATAGACAGCATTAAGTGATCTTTTACGTTCATTAACACTTCCAAGTCTTAAAACAAGGATTCAAGAAGAGAAAGTTAGGGTTCTCAATCCAATCTCTGAGTTTCACCAAGAACATCATTTTTCCAGGTATGTAAGACTATCATAGTGATAGATTGAGTTCGTCCTCACGCCCTACATTTACTTGCTATTAGTAAAGAATAATCTAGGATTACATCCTTGATTTTGATAATTCTTAAGATGAGTTGTGTTGTTGAATTCTGATTTCTATTCCTGATTTTTGAGTTGCTATATCTTGTATTGAGCTTTTTGAGTTGATTGTTCATATCTATTTTTCAGCATAAACTCTATTATTGAGTTTTTATTGAAAATCTTTTAACCACACTCTTTTGTCTTAAATTGATTTTGAGAAAGTAAATACGAGTTTTGAGTAGAATTTAAAGAATGTTTTTTTGAGTAAAGTATGAAGGGACTAATTGATTCCCAAATGTACCCTTTTTACATTGATAAAGAGAACTTTGATGTTCATAAAGAGTTAAAAGAGTGTCCAGGATATTTAAGAACAATTACCTCTTTTATGAGGATATTTTGAGCAATTATCTCAAATTGAGAAATAGTATGTTTTATACATTTGAGCATGAGTATATATTTATTGAGACTAGTATTGAACACTGATATAAGGATGAGTTCAGTCAACTCACATTCCTTCTAAACCATATAGCCAACATGGGTAAAAGATTGTACTTTTTAGACTACTCCTTATTGCTTTCGAGCAGAACTTTAGTAGATCCACTTAGTTGAGATGTTATATATCCCGGCAAGGTATATGACAGTTCTGACAGCGTGAGCGATATGTAATATCATGACGTTGCTCATAGTGATGATTGTCGGTTAAAGAGTCTCCCAAATAAAGTTAAAAGTGTATTTTATCATATCACTTAATATGTTGAGTTCAGAGATGAGTAAGTATTTTGTTAAGTCTAAATGATTTCACTCATTTATTTCTTTACATTCAGTTGAGTATATATATTTATATGTTTTGCAGTCGTTTCATTCAGTCATTTCGCTTCGGTATATTACATACTCGTACATTCAATGTACTGATGTCATTCGACCTGTATCTTTTTATGATGCAGATATAGGTGTTCAGGATCATCAACAGGCGCTTCGTTGAGATCACCTTGCACTCCCAGTTAGCTTTCGGTGAGCCTCCTTACATTCAAGAGGACCCCGCTTTAGCTTTTAGTTAGTTGCTTTGAAGTGTTGTGGGTCTTGTCCTAACATTCGTCTCAAACAGTAGAGGCTTCATAGATAGTTAGTTTGAGAATGTTTTCGGTATTTGACATAAGATGTCATTCTTAAATGCTGACCACGTCCAGAGCGTAGGCTCGAAATTTGATATAAAATAACATACTTTTTGAAACAGATTAAAAAGAAATAAATGTCACAGAGTACACAGTAAGTTAGAAAATGTGACCTCAACTCAATTAATTATCAGAACAAGAGTGCAACACGATTTAACAGAAAAAAGGTAATTCCAAAAGTACCCCTGTGATATCAAGCATGTTGAATTCCTCTATTGACCTCCCATACCTTTTTGTGGCATAATTCCTTCGTCTACTTGACATGATATTTTAAAAATTTGTGATCTAAAATAATTTTTAAATATTTGTGTAACTGGAAATCATATTATTAAGGATAATATGGAAGTTTTAAAGTTAAATTTATTTTCAATTATAATAAGGCAATAACGTTGTATATATTTGTTGACACATATTTGATCAATAAGATTACATATTTGTTGCTCCAATCAATCAAAAGATTGAAACAACATTTTACCTAAACGTGTTACAAATAAACAAAAGTAACAAATGCAGTGGGAGGCTATAAATGTCCTTATCAATGTTGGGACCCCAAAGAGGACAAACTCGAAACAATCACAACTTTAGAAAAAATAAAAAGGAAAGTACAGTAACATGTTTTATACAAACACTAAAAAACACATTGTATTGTATTATGTATATGTATAAATCGATATTTCATGATTATTTATAACATATTATTAGTACGAGACGAACAAATTTATTTCAACTTTGTTTTTCTATAATGTCTTTCTAATGTTGATTTCCAAAATTAGCACCTTTCGATATGTTATGGACCTAACTACGTGGTTTTTACATAACCTGGAGCTTGATATATTTTGAATTAGAGAAAAATTGTCTATATCTGTCACGACCCAGACCATCGTGATTGACACCAACACTAACTCTTCGGTGGGAGAACCATTACTACAACCCAACTAACCATGAATCTACACATTTAAAGATACGAAAGCAGGTTTAAATGTAGAAATAAAGTGGAGTTCCTATAAACTCTAAAAGTCTAACAAATGATTTCGGAATTAAATGCCTAGAACCTGAAAGTCAATGTACCAAAACTCTAACAATAAACCAAAAGTCTAAAGGAAATGGGTACAACCCAAGCTAACACATAGGAATATCTAATGAACCAGTCTAAGTCCGAATAAGATGGACTAAACAGAAAGAGAACTCAAGGCAGCCCGGAAGAACTGGCTCACCCTTGAATTCGATGACTATCACTGATCTTCTAAACGAGGTCTGTCAGTAGCCGCTTGAAGATGCCCTGTACTCAACAAAGAAAGAGTAAGTGTAGTATCAGTACACGACCACAGTGTACTGGTAGGATCACACGGCTATCCCACTAAGTGTAATATAAGCAAGTCATTACAACATCATAAACATGCATACATCGAATATATACAATATCAATATCATTTCAGGATCAATGTACAATTCCACCTTCTCAACAATACGTATATGTATAATAAGTCATTGCTCCTCTCATGGAACCCATACTCAAACAGTTAGTGTACTTGATCGTGGCACCCGCTCCAAGTTAGTGTGTCGGATCGTGACACCCGTTCCAATATTTATGTCGGTACGCGACATCTGATCCCAGTTAGTGTGTCGGAACATGACACCCGCTCCATTCAACATACCACAATCACAATCACAATCACAATCACAATCACAATCACAATCACAATGTACATTCTCACAATCATACAATTAAGAGGTGATTCCTGGCATATAGTTATTCGTTCATACTCATTTACGATTAGTGTGATCAATAATGCAACATTCACATACATACATGCAATATAATGAAGCAAGAACAAACATATATCACACAACATGAAAACACAACCATCACCTACCTCGAACAAAGCTTGAATCCCCTAAGAAACTTGATTCTTCCCCTTCCGAATTCTTTCTGCTTGTTTTTGGTCTATAAACAATAATAATAATGCGAGGATCAATAAACAAGACCTAAATACCAGGATTATAATCAATAAAGTAACCCTAGGTTTAGGGTTTCTTCCACCATAAATCTCAGATCAAAACCCTCCTCCATCGATTTACCCAAGAAACTAAGTTCTACGGATCGAAAAATGGATTCGGGGAGTGAAAACCTTACCTTTAGCCTCAAGAATGGAGAAAAACTGTCAAGAAAACACCTGGGTTCGTTCCTTAGCTCTCAAAGTCGAAAATTACAGAATAAAATGTTTTTGGGGTTTATTTCCGATTTTAAGTCGTGTCTGCACCGCCACAGCGGTCCTCACCCCGCTACAGCGGCCCCGCCCTGGCGGGATCCTGCCTTGGCGGCTTGCACGGAAACAGAGAGCTAAATTAAGAGTTCCAAACCCCCAATTCACAACACACCTTCACCCCACGACACTCAGATAATATCTGTTCACGCTAAGACCATTTTCGGGAGTTCCGCTCGCCCGAATTCGATTCCGTAAAGTCGTACGGGTTCCTTAACGTTTTAACTATCTGCTCATATGATCAAAATCATAATTTGATCTCCCGTTTGTTACCAGATTTCCCTAGACCTTACTGACTCTGATTTCGTCCAAATCTGGACTAGGTCGGGAAATTTCAAGGTACTACCAAAAAGTTTTCCGGCCCAAATTTTTTCCTATTGACTTTTCTATAATGACGGGAACCGGTCGTTACAATATCTATATAAATGCTTCCATATATTCTTCAATCTTCAGGTAGTAAATCTAAAATTTACTTCTCAAATGATTGTTACGGTTAATTTTGAAAATTATGTCCCAAAAATATTTTCACAACTTCGGTAAAATTTGTTTTTTGAAAATAGAGTTGTCACCTGGTTTTTAGAAAATTAAGAAAATCATTTCTAAAAGGTGAGTATTTAAAAGCCTCTTATTTCAAAAATCAAAGTTAGGGTAAAGGTTCAAGTTAAATTTTTAAAAAGGTGTTATATCAAAACATTTTTTAACTAATGTATAAAAAAAATTTACATAAAAAGTTATCAAATGAGTATTAGAACTTATTCAAATTAAATGAATTAGTTAAATATCAAAGTAAGTAATTTTCAAGCTAATTACTAACTTATGAAAAGTTTTTTAAAATTTGTCTAAATACTTGCAAGACAAATACTCACGCATAACATAAATAGAAGAGAAATTATTTCAAAAGAAATTCTTCGTGGGGATTCAACTAGCTTAATTAAGAAAATTGTTAGTACTCTCTTCATCTCAAATTAATTAAATTGTTGAGGTATTTCACACCCTTTAAGAAAAGAAGATTAAGACATAAATTAGGCATAATTTTTCATTTTTACTCTTATTAATTATTGTCAAATTTATGATTGAAATAACTAAACATTAATTAATAACTAATTCCAACACTAACTAATGAAGGATAAAATTGGAAGAACATTCTAAAAGTAGTAGTAGAGTCCATCACCTATTTGAATTCAAATATTGTAGTTACTTTTAAATTCAATTGTCGTAGCTTATTCTTTGTAACAAGGAGTACTCTTCCTTTCGAGTAGGTATTAGATTAGGACTCTTATACTTATCGTCAATATGTACAAAATCTATAAATACAAAATAAATACGGCAGAACAGTAATCTGCTCTTATTTTCTCAAAGGCTTCTCATACATATTCTTTATATGGTATCAGATTTGCCCTTCGATCCTATGGCCGCTTCTCATAATTCCGGCAATCTGTTGTCCCTCGCAAAACAGTCCAGTTCTTCCTCCACTCCGCTCATTCTCATGCTATGTTAACACAAAGTTCAATAAGTTAAAGGTTTTT